>JADBJO010009301.1:0-55000 GCA_016801955.1 Conus betulinus
TAATGGTAAGTCAACAACAATTTCAATTTTTTAGTGATTTCAAGTGGAAAAAAAATGCAAAATAAAAAAAAATGTTATATTTCTTCTAAGCGTAAAAAATAAAGAAAGAATGCCAACAAACTCTCAATAATGGAGGAAAAATACTCCACTCACAACTGAAGACCAGAAAGTATGGTATTTCCAACAGAAATGTGCATGAAACAGCCACACAAATACAACTACTCCAATAGCAGGGAACACACACACCACACACACACACACACACACACACACACACACACACACACACACACACCACAAAACACACACACACATTCTTATGCCTGTTGGTCTCTGAACCCTTGCCATTCAGTTGATCTATATAATCAGCTGTACACCCACTCGAAAGACGTCTGTGATACTCGCCTCTCATGTGTCAGTTGGCCACGCCCCCTTCAACCTCGACCAGCGAGAGTGGGCCCACAGCGTGTGTGTGAAGTTCGTTGCCTAAAGTCTTAGTTGGCTCCCTCACATAGAGTTAGTGAACAGTCAGTCAGTGCTGCTGGCTCAACGCAAAAACACTGGGGCACACGCGGTAGGGTAGTAAGTGGGCGTCTTATCAGCCTCTCATAACAAGTTGGCAACGGTCCAACGCTTCACGTTGGAATAATTCGGGTCAAGCCCTCACTATCGTTCTTTACTCTCGTGGCTGTCTGGGTCTTCTTCATCTGTATTAGGAACAACCAACTGTCTATTCAATATTCCCAGCACTTGATCTGTGGTAAATGTACGGCAAGGTCGAGTACGTAAAGTGCTTGGTGGTGACGTCATAGTGAATGGAAAAACAATCGGGAATAAAGTCAATAAAACACTGAACTGAATAGTGTTCTGACAAAGCAAATGGCTGTGAGCATGGGTCAGACCATCCCCCAACTATGACGTTTATTGCTGGCTTTTTATATCTCATGAACTAGGATCGTGAGAGTATCGGGAGTTAGGTCACCCTACTTTTACATACTGACAGGTATATTCTGTTTTTCACTGGTTGTTCTGTGTGATCCCGAGACAATGTTTTCTTATTGGCACAGCGTTGAAAGTTTCAGAACGGTTGATAGAAAAGGTCATTTCAAATGAGGTCAAGGGTGTTAACTAATGACTACATAGTTGGGGAGTATCCATATGATTAACATGAAATAAAGTTTAAAATGCATGCACATGCACACATTCATGGACACACACACTCGCTCATGCATACACATAGTATACACGAACAAGTGCACACACTTGGGGGGGGGGGGGGGGGCAAAAAACATGCTTAATGCAATAAGAGACCTAATTCGTCATGTAATCATGGATATTGAAATCCTCAAAAAATGTATTACATTAGCAAATATTTATGAGCCAAGTAGTGAAGATAATCCACAGTCCTTTTGACCTAGTGATTATATTGATCAGATAGGAAATGAACAGGTAATTGTCGCAGGTGACTGGAATTGTACTTTAATGTTAAGCTTGATGCTAGAAATTATTTCAGTACAAGAACAGGCCAAGAACAAGACGTAAATTTTTTTACTTGTTGGTTAAACAAGAAATTAAAGATATACAAAGAAATAGATTTCCAGACAAGAACATATACACACTTGGGGAAAATCTTATTCAGTTAAACTAGCCAGGTTTAATAACATTTTGATAACAGATGAGCTTTGTATGTCAACAGATTGTGTCAAAGTTGAACCTGCGTACTGCTCTGATCACTCCATTGTGGCTCTGTCCCTTAAATAAGTTTAAAACTGAACAGTTAAGAAGGGATAGACCATTTTGGAAGTTCGGTAATTCAGTACTAACAGATGGGACTTACACTAATGAAATAAAGAATTGATTTTTGAAAGATATAGTTGCAAAGTGAAACGACTGCAGGCGGAAATCTAAACAAATCTTAAATAAATGTCAGTGAACCGCCCAGAGAGAACGTGGACAAACGAGTCACAAGACAAAACACAACGCGTTTCGACCTTTCAGGTCTTCATCAGGTGAAACAAAAAACAGAAAAAATAACGAAAATGCACTTAGCTTTGATCACTTCAGATTGCTTCTGTGTTCAGCGCAAGGAAGAAGGCGTTGATTCTTTCCAGATCAACCTCCGTGGACTTTTTTCACACCAGAGATTCGTTTTGATCTTGCAGCTTTTCGCAAAGAGTCCACCAGCTCTCTGGCATACAAGGCATTGTATGCTGACCTGTGTTCGAAATTCCAATCTTATCAGAAAATTGTCACTGATGGTTCGAAGTCTGAAGATGGAGTGGCCTGTGCAGCCCTGGTGCTCCTTCTCAAATACTGTTAGAACATATTCCTTCAGATGCGTCTGCTTACTCTGCTGAACTTACAGCTCTGGTTCTAGCACTGAGGATAATCTCACAATCTACGAAGAGGGACTTTCTGGTTTTGTCGGATTCATTGTCAGCTTTGGAGGCCATAGCTGGCCGCAACCTTCACCATCCCGAACTTTTACACTTTTTTGAACTTTTTACCAAGTTGAAAGCGGATGGTTTACAACATTCTTCTGGCTTGGGTTCCTGGTCATGTTGGCATCGGAGGGAACGAAACGGTCGTTGGCCAAGAATGCCATAAGAGAGAAACTGTCAAACACGCCTATCCCCTGCTCAGATCTGAAACCCAAAATTAACGATTATGTCGGAGACCTCTGGCAGGAGGATTGGAATACACAGACGGAAAACAAACTCTTCCAGATCCGTCCAAACCTAAGGAGTTCCTCTCATCTTCGTCTGGTGGTCGTAAAGAAGAAACAGTTCTATGCCGGCTGCACACCGGCCATTTGTATTTTACCCATTCATACCTCTTAAAGAGTGAAGAAGCTCCGTGGTGCATTCCATATCATGTGCCACTCACATGAAAGCATATTCTTTTAGAGTGTTGGGATTTGCACGATGTGAGACACAAACATTTTACAGCAGATTCAATGAAAACCTTGTTCAGAGATGTTCCGCCTGACGCGATCTTTACGTTCGTGAAAGAGGTTAACATTTTTCATCGGATCTGAGATTTTACAGTGGAAAGATTTTTTAACAAAGTTTTGGTTGAGTTTTTAGATAATGTATTTTAATGAATTGTGTGAATGAATGACTTGAGTTGATTTTAACATGGTGACAGCCCTGATATGGCCCTTTGCGGTCGGCTGGGCTATAAGCAACATTATCTTATGTTGCATCCGACAATATGGCAGGTCTATGTGTCCACATGCAGTGTGGGGATCATGGGGCATACAGCATGTCGCATCCAACAATGTGGCAGGTCTGTCTGTCTGTCCACACGCAGTGTGGAGATCATGGGGCAAACAGCATGTCGCATCCAACAATGTGGCAGGTCTGTCTGTATGTCCACGTGCAGTGTCGGGGTCATGGGGCATACAGCATGTCGCATCCAACAGGGCATTGTGTGTGGCATGAATAAGTTGGGTTTCATGCTCCTAGTGAAAATTTTGGGTCTCAGACAACAACATGAAAACACTACTGTGTTGTATTCCATATTGCATCGTTTCATCTTTCGTTCTAGTGACTATATGTGTGTATAAGGATAGAAATCCTGTCTTGGCAATACCGACAGTGGACAAAAAAAAAATCTTATTTTGACAGATGGTCCTAGAAACATTCAGCGATTGGAGGTCTAGTTATCGGCTGGAAGAGGAGCGTCAAAGTGGGCCACAACAAGATCCAGGACTTCTGGCAGCCTGACCGGCACTGTGTCAGTGCCAACCCACATGAACAGGTGTGTGCTGTCCTGCCACTGTCAGGTGGCCCGGTGAGGGTCGTCGGCCAGAGAGACCTCCTCCCACCCACCAGTCTGCCAGATGAGGAACCAGAGTCTTCAACACCCCCCGTCCCTTCTGCTGTCGCCACAGACATCCACTCTGAAGAAGAGATGCGACTGATGCCACGTCCACGTCCTAGGGCACGGGCACCACTGGTGCCTGGTCCCCCTCATCCTCTGGATGGTGCTTTCCCTCCTCCAGCCCCAGCGTCCGCTCCATGGAGGTCACAGTGCCTCAGGAATGAGGTAAAATATGTACATGCATACTGTTCTGCCATCCACAGACAGAAATCATGACCTGCGATCGTGCACCAAATCTTAATGTTCTTGCCACATCATTTCTTCCCATGTTTGTCCATTCATGTTTGCTTGTAGCTACTGCTTTATTGTCATGAAAGGAATTGTGTTCCAAACCCATGGTGATCATACTCTGTTAACTGATGCGCAGGCTTAGATGCACAAACAGAGCGCATGACTTTTTGGTAAGATAAGCAGAGCATGACTGGTAGGTGTCACGACATTTATCTCCCCTAAGTTCAAGAAACGGTATAATGCCGAGCCTCTTCCAGCCCCAGAATTGAGCTCAACTTGCCATCGTGGAAGATGGGTTTCAGTGTGGAGGGGGGAGGGAAGGGTAAGGGGAGAGATGGGAGAGAGTGGATGGTGATGGAGTAAGGGGAGGGGAATAAGGAAAAAGGGGTAAAGATGGTGGATCCCAGTCAGGCCAGGAACATACAGGTGGAGCCCAGTCAGCTAATGGAGAGTCTTCCATTGACATAGAAGAGCAGACAAGGAGAAGACGGTGCCTGGAAAGAACAAAATGAAATATTTTAAAGAACATGACAAGCAATATGATGAAGGGACACAGTGGTTTTAGTGTGGTAAATTTGAATGGGAAATATCAGATGGCTGGATCATTAAGGTGATGTTCTAGTCATGCCAGCATTTCATCTTTTTTAGATTATTTTGTTTTTCTTGGGGGGGGTGGCTGGATCATTAAGGTGATGTTCTAGTCACTCTTACCCAGTATAACATGCCAGCATTTCATCTTTTTTAGATTATTTTGTTTTTCTTTGGGGGGGGGGGGGGGGGTATGGGCCATGTGGTAAAAATTGTACCCCCTGTCAAGGGTGGACGCCAGCTGTCCTCTCTGCAGTCTAGTTACCCAGGAATTCTTGTGCTCTCCAATTTTTTTTATTTTGGACATGTAATCGTTGTAGTTTTTCTAATCAGATCTGGGAGAGAACAATCCATCAGAATGCCTGGCACTGTCAGCACAGGTCTCTCTTGACCTGAGGCATGTCAGCTATTTACTTACCATAGGGTTGGGTCTTGTCCACCTGAGGGATGTCAACTATTCAGTTATCATAGGATTGGGTCTTGTCCACCTGAAGGATGTCACCTATTCAGGTATCATAGAAGTGGGTCTTGTCCACCTGAAGTATGTCAGCTATTCAGATATCATAGGATTAGGTCTTTCGTGAATTGTGGCTTTTTCACAGTCTAACCATTTACAGGATGTAATCTTTTTTCAGATTGCGACATTTTTCCCCGTAACTGTTTGACAGCCCCTAAAGACCGTGTGTAGTTTGCTGGGCTATAGTAATGAAAAACCATGTGTAGTTAGCTGTGGGCTATAGTAATGAAAGACCATGTGTAGTTGGCTGGGCTATAGTAATGAAAGACCATGTGTAGTTGGTTGGGCTATAGTAATGTAAGCTGTAAAATGGGAAGAAAATCATACTGTCAGTAAAGCCTTTTTTCTTTTTATAAACAATACAGCAATGTCTTAATGTTTTAACCACCTTTTGGAATGCCCACTGCAGAATCTGAAGTGCTGTAGTATGGCTGCAGTGCTCAGCAGGCAAACAATGGCAGTGTTGTAACGTCTTTAGTCTTCTCATAGGTGATGTTGCTTTTTCTTTCTTTTTTTTTTTTTTTTTTTTTTTTTTTTAAACTTAGTACCCTACTTGTCAAGAAAACTGACAGCTATCACCAAGTTTACAAATGTGGAAAAACTGTTCGAAGAAAATGGACTGTTGGGTGGGGAGTTATATACTGTCTCATTGTTGCCCACCCTACCCCACCAAGATCACCTGACATTTCTGTGCCTCTCCAACACATTTTTTTTATTCATCCCTTTTCTTCACACAGAAGGGAAGAGCTGCTCTCTCTCCCCTTCTTGAGTAGTTCCACTTATTTTCCTGCTCCCCATTTCCTGCACATCCTCACTCAGCCTCAGTGTGTGAGTCCATGGTTTCTCTTTTCTGTGCATCTGCTTCCATTCTGTTCCCTTCCTATGCTCCACCACCCCACCCGGGGGAATGTCTCTTCTGCTGCCAGTTTCCTCTCTTTTCTGTCACACTGACTTGGCCATTTCTCTGTCTGCACTGTGTGGTCCTTGTTCTGGTGCTGTAGGCCATTTCTCAGTCTCCACTGTGTGGTCCTTGTTCTGGTGCTGTAGGCCATTTCTCTGTCTGCACTGTGTGGTCCTTGTTCTGGTGCTGTAGGCCATTTCTCTGTCTGCACTGTGTGGTCCTTGTTCTCTGGTACTGTAGGCCATTTCTCTGTTTCCTTTATGTGGTTCTTGTTCTGCTAAGTCTTCACATTTTCTTATGCAGATGCAGGGGGGGGGGGGGGGTCAGGAAGTGCCTAAATTTTTCCCTTTGTCCTGGATTTTTTGAAAATTGCATGCTGATCATTTTTTTCCCTTTTCTAAAACCCTGTTTTGGCTGTACTTTTGAACTGGGAGCCACCATTTGTAGGCCTGTGGGGGTCTTTACTGTGCCTGTTCATCACTCACTTCTGTTGTTAGCAATTAATATGCTAATTTTCTTAAAATCTTGCATGGAGGCAGTAGCAATTGATCAACAAGAAATCTGTCAACAAGCTGTTGATTGCACAGTGCCATTGGCCAGTAGAACATTTCATGGTGTGGTCATCTGCAGTGAGATGCATCTGTAGCCATGGTGGGACGGTGTCATTTTATGGTGTGGTCATCTGCATTGAGGTGCATCTGTAGGGATGGTGGGACAGTGTCATTTTATGGTGTGGTCATCTGCATGGAGATGCATCTGTAGCCATGGTGGGACAGTGTCATTTTATGGTGTGGTCATCTGCATGGAGATGCATCTGTAGCCATGGTGGGACAGTGTCATTTTATGGTGTGGTCATCTGCATGGAGATGCATCTGTAGCCATGGTGGGACAGTGTCATTTTATGGTGTGGTCATCTGCATGGAGATGCATCTGTAGCCATGGTGGGACAGTGTCATTTTATGGTGTGGTCATCTGCAGTGAGATGCATCTGTAGCCATGGTGGGACAGTGTCATGTGACTGGGATGAAGCGAGCGGAATGGCAGGTGCACTCAGCAGTCTTGTTTAATCTGCCTGAAACCGAAGGGGGTCACTGTTTGAATTAATCTGATATGAGACATTCTCAAAAGGTGAAGCTGGAAATGGGACATTAGGGCTAAATTTTCAAAATGAGATTTCAGTTCTCATTTTCAGGTGACAGCAAGTGGTAGTTAGCTACTTTAAGAACTTACATGTCAAAAGATAGTTCATCTTATTATACCTGAGAAATTTCATCATCTATTTCAAAAGTAACAAAATGTGGCATGTGACAGCGGACAAAAACAACACATAAAATTCAGTAATAATAGATGAATTCTGTATTATATGTTTAGATTCAATTAGATCCCGACAAACATGTATGGAAAGTAATCATAAGATATGTTTGGTTCTTTAATTTGAACAAATCTTAAATAAATGTTAGCGAACCGCCAAGAGAAACGTGGACAAACGAGTTAAAAGACAAAACAAAACATGTTTCGACCTCTTAGGTATTCTTCAGGCAAGACACAAATAGGATAACGAAAATGAACGAATTGGTTACTTAGCTTAGATCTATTCACCTTCAGCTTGAGGTGCAGGGGAACAAAGTGCGGTTATACAGGCACCCATACAGTGGCCAGCCCTTGTCTGGATGAAAAGATGGATCTGGCGCTTTTAGAACATTGGCTGCAGCAGTTAACTGCCACAAAGAGATATGAGAAGTTGCTTCTGTTTCATTCTTTTACTAAATTTTCTTCCCAGATGTTCTGATTGACTTTTTAGTGTGGTGGTTTGGTGTAAGTTGCAGCCCTGAAAAGGCTCTGATCCATGGGCTGGGCCATAAGGATTACAGTTTCTTTTTCAAAACCTGAAAACTTCAACCTAAAATGTCGTTTGGGGTGTAATTGACAAAAAGCAAAATGTAAGATTCTATCCAGTTTCTTGCCCTCACCCTTCATTTCCCACGTCGTTCATTTTTGTGTGTGTGTGTGTTTTTTAAAACGTTTTCCAATATCTAGCCAACTGCTCCTACTTTCCCTTATGACCCTGATCCTGTTCAGCCCCACCCTTACTTTTTTTGCCACCACTAGCCCTTCTGTCCAATCCCCCCCCCCCCCCCCCCTCCCCAGGTTCAGCACCATCTCTCTACCCACTTCTGTTCATTTCTTTCACATTTCTTATCCAATCTTTGTCACCATGACTTAGTGTTATTATATCATATTCCCTCGCATACCCTTCCCTGCTTGCTTGCACATGCAAACACACACACACACTCACGCACACTTACACACACACACATGCCAAAAGACATGTTAAAAGACGGTCCCTTTAAGGTATTTCAGTGGAACTGTCGATCTATTATAACTTTTAGTGACCGATTAACAAAAAAAAAACTTGCAGAAGAAAACTACAATGTGTTGGCCTTACAATCCAAAACACACATAGAAGTAACTTAACTTGCTAACTGTTATTTTCCCAGTTCAACAGGACAACACTTTACCCTGAATGGGTCTGTCTTACAGTACATCAAATCTGTTAAATTCTTAGGAGCATATCTAACATCAAAACTTTCATGGAACCAACATATTGAATATATTTTGAATAAAGCAAGAAAAAAGTTTAAACTTTCTAAAGATAATAAGCTAACAAAAATGGGAACAAGATAAAGAGTTTAACACTCCTATCTTCTGCTCTTGTGCGGTCTAGATTGATCTGTGCTCAAGAAGTCTTCTTCAGCGCTCCACAGCATCTACTTAATAAGTTACAAAGTGCAAACTGCAAATCTTATAAACTTGCTCTTGGAGTTCCCACACATACATGTAACATTGGTACATACTATGAAATTGGAATTTTTACCTTTGAACGAGTTTTTGAAAAATGTCCTTTCACAAAATAGTTTCTGTACAAATGAAGTATCTCTAAATTCAGATACATTGTCAAGGTTAAGGACCTTATAAGGAAGGGAAAGACAAAGGGGAAAATTGGACACTGGCAGTAACTGATAGCAAAACACCCAACACTCGCTCAACCAGACCACCCAAGGATTTACAACGACAATAATAGTTTATTAATTATAAATCGACAATACTCTTTCATTCCATATGGGAGAGATGCCTAACCAAAGAAGACTGAAGACAGAGGAGAGACCAAGTAAGAATAGAAGGGTAAAGAAGAGGGGAAAGAACCTATCAGTTCTAAGTACCTATGGAACAAAATAACCCCAAAAGCCCATAGAAAAAAGCAAATCCTCCCCCCCCCGGGACTCCCACAACCAGCCCAACTAATTAAAGAATTTCATAATGAAAGAAGAACGATAGGGAAGAGACAGGCTAACTAAGACTCAAGACAGGTCAAAACACCTTCACACTACCAAAGCAGTCACAACCATTTTCACTCGGTCACACCAAAACAGCCAGACTTCACCATTTTCCTCGTCAACCATGCCAGCCTGCATGTAATTCACTCCCTATTACAGTCCCACGCCCACGGCAACACAACACAAACACGAATACTTAGACATCACCCAAGTCTCTCCAAGTTCCTGCGACGCACGGTCACTTCTAAATTGTCCCACATCCAGGGCCACATGGATCAGCCAGAACAGCAGCGTCGAAGTAGTCAGGGTCCCACGTCGTAAGTTCCAGAAGATAGGAGGAGTAGACGTGACAGACCTCCAGGGCTGTCCAAAGGTGGATCCGGTCGTCGTCTGAGACAAACAGGGTCAACGCCCTGCAGCGACGATCAATACGTGTACAGGGCAAATTATCAGGGCGTGTCTGGGTGTGTGTGTGCGCGCATGTGTGTGTACTGTGTGAGCAGGGACTCTATTTGATCAAGTCTAACCACTTGTTTTCAAAATTATACTGGAAAACAACTATCAAACATCTCATCCCTTTTTCACAATGGGATAAAGTAATGAAATGACTCTTAAAACAATACAAAATATGGCGCAGACCCTTATTTTCCCGACTTAATCTTAGTCACACAGGCACTCCAATTAGTGTAATGCGTTCGTCCCGAGTGTTTGTCAATTAAAGACAACTAACTATAAGAAAAGGGAAGAGTAGACAGTATAGACATATGAATAAGGAACCCCATCTTGGAACCTTAAACTAACCAAAAAACAGACTAATTTCTCCCCAAAGACAAAGTAAGACCCCTTCTGACTGGATTCCTGGCTACATAGGAGTGCAAAAACTTGACTTGGTCACTAAGGTTTGTACCGTTTCCAAAGGTGCCCAGGAAACCCAATAAAATGGGGAGAATTGTGTCAAAGGAAAACGTTACCAGTAAAGGTAACAACACACAAGAACTATAAGAAAATGTTCTAAACATGAATTTAAACTTGTAAAAATAAAAAAAAAGAAAAAAAAAAAAAGCTTGCCTAAATAACCGAGTACGAAACTCACTAAAACGGAGGGTGAAAGGGGGAGACGAAGAAGCAAATGTGCTGGTCAGCGAAGGACCAAGGGAAACCAAAGGTCTGGGGACCAAAGGGAAGATGTGCCAGTGGTTGGGAATAGAGATTCCCCCAAACACGCAGCGGTTTCCTCCTACCCAAAAAGGTTAAGGCCCAGCACTGCTAAGGGTGGTTTCACACTGCTAAAGCAAGGCTGAGTAGGCTGGCGACTGTCCGTGACATACATATTTTGCTAAAAGAGCAAAACACATGAAATCGGCTATACCTGTTCAGTCATACTTATCTACTCTTCTAAAAGAAAACAAACCAACATTAACCAAAGTAAAATAGCTTTCAACCAGTCTTTTCCACCCATTCCCAAATGGGAACATTTTTTACCCAAAGCAAATTATGATACAAAGTATACTGAACAAACAGTTAGTTCACCATATCTTTATAAAAATAATGTAAATTCTCATTTGGAAAAATCAATATAAGGACCATCTCCAAATTTTTACAGATGGCTCAATGTTAGATGACCATAGAACAGGAACAGTTTTTATATCAAAATCAAAAGTACGTTTCAAATTCTGCCGTAGAAAATTGTCAACTTATACTGTGCAGTGATTCAAAGTCAGCCCTTTCTGCCTTACAGTCTTTAAATCCAAAGATCTGTTGTAAAACTATTACAGAAACTGATTACATAACACATCTATTGAAAAAAAAAGAATATATATGTGACTTTCTGTTCAATGCCCTCACATTGTGGAATTTCAACAAAAGAGAAAGTTGATCAAGCTGCACGGAGAGCAGCTCACAATATTGAAGGCACAACTGCACTGAACATTCCACTAGATCCATTAGAATGTTACACTTTTTTTTCAGGAGGTTATTGGAAGACACAGATAGCCAATAGTATCACACAGCTGTATGTGTGTATACAACGAAATCCTGACATCACCCCCAAGACTCATTTAAACAAATTTGGAAATGCGACATCTAGAGTGGTAGTAATTTTAATTCATAGGATGCATTTAAATTCACTTCAAACTAAATGTGGTAAAAATGTATGTATGCATGTATGTGTGGGGAAACTTTGAGTGTACGTCACCTATTACTAGATTGTCCAAGAGTAAAGAATACAGTGCACAAAGCTGGTTCTAATATTTCACATAATAGATCAACGCCACTGACATTACCAAAAATGTTCAATAATGCTTTTCTTTGTTCGTTCTGCCCACATCTATCGCGCTGTCCAGTAGGAATTTAACTTTCAACAACCCCTCATATACAAAAAGAAGTTACACACACTCGCACATGCAAATACACAGGCATGCACGCACGCGCACACACACACCATTACACAATTCATCTGGAATCAATTCAAGTGGGAAGACGTTAAATTGAAGAACAACACGTGCCGCACACACATTTTTGTGTGTGCATGTTCTCCCTTAACATATCCCTTTTCATTTTCAGCATTTTTACTCATTCCCTCATTTTCCCCAGCTGTGATATTCTCCTAGTGGGAACATGAGCAGTAGTGGTCTTGTGCCTTGTTCTCAACCATGTCCATCTCTTTCTGTCCTAACTGCCACCCCTATCCACTGTTGTACTTTGTGAGATCATAGTCTCTTTCCTGCCCTGTCCATCTTTCTGTCCTAAATGACCACCCTTACCCACTGTCGGACTTTGTGAGATCATAGTCTCTTTCCTGCCCTGTCCATCTTTCTGTCCTAAATGACCACAGTGGACTTTCTGAGGTCATGGACTCCATTCACTGTGGTGTCCATTTCTTTCTGTCCTGACCAACCACCCCTGTCCACTGTATACTTTGTGTGGAGAGAGAGAGAGAGATTGCATGTGCGTTTGGGCATCATGTCCATGGTGAAAGTGCTGATCTCTTATAAGAATGAATGTAGAGCAACTCCAGTTCCTGCTGTTGTATTCAAACCTCTCTTTATTCCATCTATTTTCTTTCCATTTCATTCCCTCCAACATAATCCGTTTGACAACCTTCAAACCATCCGCCACTTCCCTTTCTCGTCTCATTCTTGCACTTCTCCTTATGCATACTGTTCTGTTCACCTCCCTGACTTTCTGTACTTCTCTTTTGCTGACAGCCCCAGTTCTCCGTGCTATTTCCCTTATCAAGAGTTTGCTTATGTCCTGACCTTTGTCTTCCAGAGGTCATCCTTGGCATTGCCTTCTAGGTCAGGTGTAACAGTCTGCTCTGCTGCCTACCCAGTTCCACCTCCACACATAGGCACTCTTCAAACTTAAAGCATCTATTTTGTATTATTACCTCCAGTGCCAAACCTTCCAAACTGATATAGCTCTCTGATTTGACCGACCATTCCCACAGCTGTTCCAACACATTTCTGTCAAAACCATTTGCAGTCCTGATTGTGCCCTTCTCTGCTCTTTATCCTTTGGTGGTTATTATCTTGGTGCTGTTTTTTACCTACATTTTCTTTTTTTTTTTTTTTTTTTTTTTTTTTAAAGCATTTCAGTGTACCTGCCATCTATCCCTGTATGTATGTTTTAAATAGAACTCCAGAGACTGGCACTTTTCCACAAATGTTCTGTTTTCCAAATTATTTCATCCCATTCTCTTTCACTTCCATTTCTGTTACCAATTGCTTTCCCCTGTGTCCGATTGTCGGATGAAAAGGTGCTATGCAGGCTGGGCTGCAGGGATAACACTGGATCTTGTATGTGTGCATCCACTGGTATCTGTTTCTGAGAGGACAAGACAAGAGTACTGTATGTGTACATCCACTGGTATCTGTTTGTCAGTACAAGACAAGAATATTGTATGTCTACAACCACTGGTATCCGTTTCTGACAGGACGAGACAAGAATATTGTATGTGTACATCCAGTGGTATCCGTTTCTGACAGGACGAGACAAGAATATTGTATGTGTACATCCAGTGGTATCCGTTTCTGACAGGACGAGACAAGAATATTGTATGTGTACATCCAGTGGTATCGTTTCTGACAGGACGAGACAAGAATATTGTACATCCAGTGGTATCTGCAAGAAAACTGCATGGTGGGAAACTCCCTTCATTTTCTTTCTTCAGGTATGGTAGTGTGCATGTTTGTGGAGGATTGTGATGGAAGTGTCCCACCCCCTCTGTCGAAGGCTGTGTGCATAGTGGACCTGGACAGGTTGGGGGCTGGGGTGCACTATGCACGACTTTGGCAGCAAGTTGGAAAAATCAACCTGATTTTTCCAACTTGCTGCTAAAGTGTACCAGCCCAGGTCCACAATGCACATAGTCTAACGCCCCCAAATCCCACTGTCTCTGAATTCAATTGTTAATGTTGTAATATGAGTAATGTATAGGATGTAGAAAAAATTTGCGAACACCAGCATGTCCTTGATGAAAGAATTTATTTTTCTGTGGATCATGAAAAAATATGAAATAAAATTGAATACATTATATATGTGTGGAAGAATATTGTTGGTTTGAAAGTGGATTAGAAAAGAAATATGAATGCATACTTTCCATTCCATGGCAAAAGCGGATTTACCTATCTCCAAGTTTGGAGATCAGACTTTCCACCTCATGGTATAAGCAGATTTTCCATTTTGGGACATTTTAGGTTCAGATCCATCAGGTTGAAAAAAATTTGCATGCATTGTAAGATCAGTGACAGTTGTTTTGTATATAGGCTGCAACCCATAAAAACACTGACAGTAGTAACACACAAAACTTTCCAACATTATGAAATCCTAATTTGTCTAATATCCACTACACCTTCATAATAAAAAAAAAAAAATTCACATTTGTTATTATTCTGCGTCACTTTGCTTCTCCCCACTGGAGACTGGGAATAATATCAACTACAGTTAGGGTGGGCCAACATAACCCCCCTGCCCCTGCCATCCTACCCGCACACTGAGTAATGCACAAAATATACACTGCATTACTGAGCTCACAGAAGATGAGACTAAAGTACATACGACCGAGCCATGCACAGGATGATGGGGGGGGGACCCCGACTGAGCCATGCACAGGATGATGGGGGGGAACCCATGCTTACTGCACACCTTGTAAGATCAATGACCGATTCATCACACATCAAGTTTAAACCCACACCAATACACAATGCATAGGCATTAATGAGATGGGGGAAAAAGTTTCAACCCACACCAATGCATAGGCATTAATGAGATGGGGGAAATAACCCTGGTAGTTAGACCTTGCTTCACAGCACACACTGTATGGAACAGGGGGATAGTGTGTGTGTGAGAGAGGGGAGGGAGGATGATGGGGGAGAGAGAGTGCAGGCCAGGGGGATGAGAGCTGAAGCGACGCTTGGAAAGCGTCAAGAATCAAAAGTTAATTCTTTCTCGCGAGCAAGCGTGTGTTCCTGGTGCCCCCGTCGCGTGTTGTCTCGAGTCTGGCGAGTGCGGTGTGTGTGTCGCATTTTTCTCTCAGTGACAGTCTGACCAACATGGATAATTGGTTGTTGGTGAAAGTTTGCACCAGTTCTTTGTTATCTTTGGTTCAATTCTTTCTAAGATGTACTTGAATGTCTCTTGGCTCATTCTCAAGTAGGAATGAAAACGAGAAGGGCTCCTTTTAAGCAAAGGAAACATTTTTATGGTATTCACTTTCCATTCGCCTCCTTTGATTAATCTCATGAACGCCCACTCTTTTGCGTTTTCCTAGGATAATTTTCGGCAGAACACTGTCCAGCAACAAAAGTTCGTCTTCACTTGAATCCGCCATACTGCCAAATGACCTAGCTCTACCAGTCGCGAGCGCGCTGTACAATCTTTCTCTTTGTGCACCTCAAAGTGCAAAGGACAGTTGTGCCAAATGAAGCTTTTTGAGCCATTAGTTGCTAGTATAATGAAATGAATGAATGTATGCCATCACCAGCTACTGTTTCTTCATGTCGCTGTCCAGCAATGCCTGCCCCATGTTACCTGAAGCTGCCTTTTTGTCAAATCTGGTAAAATGGATTCAGCAGACCACCCTGCTGCTTCATGACTGTGTCAACAGGTATGCCTCCAGCCACTGCCACTGATGTTGATGCAGAACGAGTAGAGTGAGCACCAAACTGCTGTGTGTCAATGCCTGCTCTGCCCAACACATGTTTCAGCCACCTGGGCAAAGTGTCACAACTGACCTGTTTTATGTGGCCTCTGATAAGTAATGAACAGTGACCGCACACTTCCCCCAATGTCTTTTCGTTTCAGGTCATCTTTTCGCACTGTGACAACGCACAGTTTTTTGTTCATTGGAAAGGCTACTATTTCAATAGTTTCTAAATGTTTATCCATTCAGTAATCAATGTCACATTTTGTTTCGTATCTTGTCATGGAAGTTCTTGAAAGGTTCGTACCTGTCTGATATCTCTGACCCAACAGCAGAGCTATCAGCATTACCAGCTTAAAAATTAAGAGTAAGCTCCTTCAGTGTTAGTTTTTCATGAGGAACCAAAGCCTCAAGATATTCAAAAACAATATCAGCGTCCCACATAACTGAATATCTGGAAGGGATGGTCTCAATTCAAACACACCTTTCCTAAATTTCTTCACGTCTGTGTTCTCTAAAATTTTCAGTCTCTGAAGTCAAGAAATCCAGAGAGAGCTGGCCTGGCCACACAAATAGAACTGTATCTTTGACCCGTTTTGAAAAGAAATCCAAAGTCAATGCATTCATTCACAGATGGTGAATCAGGATTGAAATCCCACATACATGCATAGTTCTTTTGCCATGAGGCACAGGTAATGTTTTCACTTTTCTTCGAAATTCCAGACTTTCTTAGTAGTTTCTGGAGATTGCAAATGAAAAGTCTTAGAGTCTTTCACATTCGATGCTTGAGTTGTGGGTTTTGTGGCATCAGGAATAAGTTTTCCAGTGGCAACACCTGCACTGGATTTTGCCAGTCTGGAGCAACCATTGTATCAACAGTGGCCCTATGATGGGGTACCAGGGTTGACTTGGCCAGTCCGGAACAACCACAACCCCTTTTGCCTTGTCCCTGACTATTTCCTGCAGCAGCATCTTGGGATCACACTAAAAGGTGGGAAAGCATCCAGCAGTATATTGTTGAGGGACTCTAACTTCCTGACAGTTCTCTTGGATTTGGTATTTTTCATGAAACCCTTATCTGACTGATTTTTTTCTTCTACTTCCACCTCTCTCACGAAGTCATCAAGTATTCCTGCGCATTCACTCTGGTAAACTGGCAGGACGACTGTGAAGTCCATTTCACTCTCACAGCTTTGCTCTTCAGCACTATGTGAAATGTTTGTGGCACCCTTCTTATCACACTGTGGGTCCCTGACCCCAGCTTCAACATCATCCGCGGCATGGCTGCTGTGTGTGCTAGCCTCTGACCCCAACTTCACCATCACCCGCGGCATGGCTGCTGTGTGCGCTAGCCTCTTCTAAACATGTGCTGACCCCAACTTCACCATCACCTGCCGCATGGCTGCTGTGTGTGCTAACCTCTGACCCCAGCTTCACCATCACCCGCGGCATGGCTGCTGTGTGCGCTAGCCTCTGACCCCAGCTTCACCATCACCCGCAGAATGGCTGCCGTGTGCGCTAGCCTCTGACCCCAGCTTCACCATCACCCGCGGCATGGCTGCCGTGTGCACTAGCCTCTGACCCCAGCTTCACCATCACCCGCCACATGGCTGCTGTGTGTGCTAGCCACTTCTAAACACGTGCTGGGGCTGGAAGCACAGCTGTCATTGTTTAAAAAGTTTTCGTCCACCCCAGTTTGCGTTTCCCTTTCTTCCAATTCCAAAGTAGCCTGAAGCTCATGTCTTTCATCATGGAAAAAACATCTGACATGGCAGACGGTTTGGGCAGTCTGCCATCTTCAAAACTAAAAGTGCACCAAAAAAAAACACCTTTCTTAAAGCAAAGAAATAGAAAGGTCAGGTCCTACCTTGTATTTCCACTTGGAAAACACAAGTACAAAACACAAACAAACCACTGTTGTGCTCGAAACACACTGAGAATGATGAATATCGATCCATTTTTGTAAACTATCCAGACCAGCAAACAAAACACATGGGAGCCCTGCAGAGCACAACCCAAAAGCCAGTCTTGGGCATGTGTCACCTCTCTTCATTTGGCACAACTGTCCCTGCACAGTTCCAGGTTGAATATACCTGTTGGATTTCATCCTTCCCATGTGTACCCTCCTCATCTGTTCTTCCTGTCCCCCCCCTCCCTTCTTCCTCCCATTCCCTCATTATCATTAGTATCATTACTATACTATCATTATCACTGCTATTATTTTTCTTCTTTACATCCATCATTATTACTGTTACTATTGTTAGTATTAATACTATTGCTACTATTACCATTACTATTATCATTGCTATCATTGATGTTACCATTATTATCACCACTAGCACTGTTGTCGCTACAACCATGCTGTTAGTCAATCTCTAACCCTTCTCCTTTCTCCTCTTCTGTGTGTATAGGCACTGTTAATACTACGACTACTATCCTCATCACTAATAGTGGCAATAATCCTCTCTCCACCTTTTTTTAAATATCATCATCATTATCATTACTGTTATTGCTATCATTATCATTCTTATCATCATTACCGTTATTGCTATCAGTATCATTCTTATATCATCATTACTGTTATTGCTCAGTATCATTATCATCATTACTGTTATTGCAGTCAGTATCATCCTTATCATTACTGTTTATTGCTATCAGTATCTTTATCATTACTATTATTGCTAACAGTATCATTACTGTTATTGCTATCAGTATCATCCTTATCATCATTACTGTTACTGCTATCAGTATCATTCTTATCATCATTACAATTTTCACTCACAACGTCTCCTTCCCAATGACCTCATTTTCATTCAATGTCCATCTTGTGCCATCTTTGGCTTTCCTACACACCTACACATTATTGTTGATAACTGGAAGTGTACATGACCCCCTTTGGCTTTCCTACACACCTACACATTATTGTTAATAACTGAAAGTGCACAGGACCCCCTTTGGCTTTCCTACACAATGTACAAACCAGGAAGTGGTCCTAATAATGACAGACACCAAACAACCCACCACCTTCTACCTGCTTCCTAAAATACACAAAATCCACACAACTGGCAGACCCATCCTTTCTGCTTGTAGCTGCCCTTCATAACACATTTCACAGTACTTACACTCTCTCCTCCAACCCTTAGTACAAGCCTCCTCACATACCTCAAAGACACCCCCACACACTCAGCATGATCAGTCATACAACCCATAGTACAAAACCTCCTCACATACCTCAAAGACAACCCACACACTCAACATGATCAAATCATACAACCCATAGTACAAAAGCCGCCTTACATACCTCAAAGACAACCCACACACTCAACATGATCAATCATACAACCAACTGACCTGACTTTCCAACCCAGCCTCCTCTCTACACTTGACGTTGTCTCTCTCTACACTTCCATCCCTCACGCTGACGGACTGAAGGCCTCACATTCTTTCTGAACAAACAACTCCCTAGCCAACAATACCCTCCCACAGCTACACTGGTCAGACTTGCAGAATTAGTCCTCACCCTCAACACACTTGTTGAATTTAACCACCATACCTTCTCACAAATCAGTGGTGTTGCCATGGGAACCCAAATGGGACCATCCTATGCCCTGCCTCTTCATGGGAAACGATAAGAGATAAGATAATGTTGCTTATAGCCCAGCCGACCGCAAAGGGCCATATCAGGGCTGTCACCACGTTAAAATCAACTCACAGGTCATTCATCCACACAGTTCTTTAAAAGACATCGTCTAAAATCTCATCCAAAACTTTGTTAAAAATCTTTCCACTGTAAACCTCTTTCAAGAACTCAAAGATCGCGTCAGGCGGAACATCTCTGAACAAGGTTTTCATGGAATCTGCTGTAAAATGTTTGTGTCTCACATCGTGCAAATCCCAACACTCTCTAAAAGAATATGTTTCATTGTGAGTGGCACATGACACGGAATGCACCAAGGAACTTCTTCACTCTTTAAAAGGTAGGAATGGGTACAATACGAATGGGCCGGTGTGCAGCCGGCACAGAACTGTTTCTTCTTTACGACCACCAGACGAAGATGGGAGGAACTCCTTTAGGTTTGGACGGATCTGAAAGAGTTTGTTATCCGTCTGTGTATTCCAATCCTCCTGCCAGAGGTCTTTTACATAATCGTTAATTTTGGGTTTCAGATCCGAGCAGGGGGATAGGTGTGTTTGACAGTTTCTCTCTTGTGGCATTCTTGGCCAAACGATCCACCATTTCGTTCCCTCCGATGCCAACATGACCGGGAACCCAAGCCAGAAGAATGTTGTAACCCTCCGCTGTCAACTTGGTAAAAAGGTCAAAAAAGTGTAAAAGTTCGGGGTGCTGAAGGTTGCGGCCAGATATGGCCTCCAAAGCCGACAGCGAATCCGACAAAACCAGAAAGTCCCTCTTTGGAGACTGTGAGATTATTCTTAGTGCCAGAACCAGAGCTGTAAGTTCAGCAGAGTAGGCAGAAGCGTCTGAAGGAATATGTTCTAACAGTATTTGAGAAGGAGCACCAGGCAGTAGGCTGCACAGGCCACTCCATCTTCAGACTTGGAACCGTCAGTGAAAATTTTCTGATAGGATGGGAGTTTTGAACTCAGCTCAGCATACAACGCCTTGTATGCCAGAGAGCTGTGGACTCTTTGCGAAAAGCTGCAAGATCAAAACGAATGTCTGGTGTGAAAAAGGTCCACGGAGGCTCATCTGGAAACTTGGAAAAATCAGACACAACTCCTAGGTCTAGACCTGCATTCCGTGCGTGAGGCTGCATACGAAGGCCAAACGACGAATACAGGTAGGGTTGTTTTCGAATTTGTTTTGGAACTGAGGGTCAAAGACACAGTCATAGGCAGGGTTTTCTGGTTCAGAGAGAACAGTCTGATATAGTAGTTCAAAGATAGTTTCAACCTGCGGTTGGACAGTGAGGGTTCACCTGCCTCTGCGTACAGGCTGTACACAGGGGTGGTGCGGAATGCTCCAAGACATAGACGAAGCCCTTGATGGTGGATAGGGTCTAAGAGTTTGAGGTAGGACGGTCTTGCAGAGCCATACACAGCACAACCATAAAGTCCAGTTTGGAACGGACCAGGGCTCTGTAGAGGTGCAGCAAAGTTTTCTTATCAGCGCCCCCCAGTGTGTGTGCTACGACCCCAGCAGAATATCAGAGCTTTCTGGCAAGAAGTTTTGAGGTTTTTAATATGGCTGAGAAAGTTCAGTTTTTGATCAAAAATAACCCCCAGAAATTTCGCTTCCTTAACAGCTGGAATGGTGGTCTTATCCAGAAGAATTTCAGGATCAGCAAAAAATTGACGAAAATTGTGAAAATGGATTGACTGGGTTTTTGTACGTGAAAAGGTAAACCCGTTGTCCTCGGCCCACTGTTGAATCCTGTTGACACAAAGTTGGAGTCGCCACTGTACGCTGGCGTAAGAAGCTCCAACTGCGTACAGCGCGAAGTCGTCAACGAACAAAGAAGACTCAGAGCCCTGGCTTACCGATTTCACAATGTCATTGATCTTAATGCTGAAAAGGGCTGGAGAAAGGATGCTCCCTGAGGTACATCCAACTCCTGCCCATGGATGTCCGAGAGTGTGGTGCCAACACGCACCTGGAACTGTCGATCAGCCAGAAAGTTTTCGATAAACATAGGCAGATAGCCATGAAAACCAAGTTTATGCAAATCCATAAGGATCCCTGATTTCCACGTGGTGTCATATGCTTTTTCTAGGTCGAAAAAGATAGCGACCACATGCTGCTTATTGACAAAGGCGTTGCGTATGGTGGTTTCTAGACGGATTAAATGGTCAACTGTCGAGTGGTACTTGCGGAACCCGCACTGTTCACTGGCCAAAAGGCCGTCGGTTTCCAGCTTCCACATCAGACGGGAGTTGACCATCTTTTCCATCAGCTTACACAGGCAGCTGGTCAGAGCTATTGGGCGATAGTTTGATGGGAAACATAGAACACCGCCTACTAACCTTTTATACAGACTCGACACCAGAGCTCTACAAAAGATACACAGATGATGGACTGTAGAACACCATCTACCAACCTTTTATACAGACTCGACACCAGAGCTCTACAAAAGATACATAGATGATGGATTGGGAGCCACATCCTTGCCAGAACATGACCTCCGCAATTTCCTCAACTTTGCTCAGACCTTCCATCCATCCATCCAACTGACCTACACCATTTCACAGTCAGTCAACTTCCTGGACATCACCATCTCCCTTAAAGATGGACTGCTCAAAACCTCCATTTTCTATAAACCACTGATGTGCATTCATACCTGGACAACACATCTTCCCACCACCCATCCACTGAAGACAGCATTCCTTATTCTGAATTGAATCCCTCCACCTATACAGACTCTGCTCCAAAGAAGAAAATTTCGCTCTACAAGCAGCCAAATTGTCTTAGAGTTTTCATCAACTGTGGATGGATTCCCCAATGCCATCATTAATGTGCTCTCAGCTATATCCAGAACATCTGCCCTGGAAACCCAGCCTCCAAAAGAGACGGACCGACCCACCGCCTGCCTCCTCTTCCACCCACACACTCTCCTCTTCTACAGGATCCTGAAGTCTAACTGGCACAGAGTAGAACATCACAAACCAGCCTTTGAAACTAAACCCATGATCACTTCTGAGTGTGACAAAAATCTCAAAGACCTACTTTGTGTCATCTAAACTGAACAAAATTTCCACACCTAAACCACCAGGTACTTTCCCCTGCTCAAAACCCAATTTCAAAATCTGCCCTCTCACCAAACCAGCCATCCATCCTACATGGCCCCAGAGACTCCTTCACAGTCATTCTCCTGTCACAGCCACAACATTGTGTACACTGTCTACTGCCAGCTGTGTGCTAAGATCTATGTAGGTGACACATCCCTTGTCACATCCACAACATTGTGTACACTGTCTACTGCCAGCTGTGTGCTAAGATCTATGTAGGTGACACATCCCCTGTCACAGCCACAGCATTGTGTACACTGCCTACTGCCAGCTGTGTGCAAGATCTATGTAGGTGACACATCCCTTGTCACATCCACAACATTGTGTACACTGCCCACTGCCAGCTGTGTGGTAAGATCTATGTAGGTGACACATCCCCCGTCACAGCCACAACATTGTGTACACTGTCTACTGCCAGCTGTGTGGCAAGATCTATGTAGGTGAGACATCCCCTGTCACAGCCACAACATTGTGTACACTGCCCACTGCCAGCTGTGTGGTAAGATCTATGTAGGTGACACATCCCCTATCACAGCCACAACATTGTGTACACTGTCTACTGCCAGCTGTGTGCTAAGATCTATGTAGGTGACACATCCTGCACATCTCTGAACACCTGGCTGACATCCATCACCATTGGCCCAAACCAGTCACCTTGCACTTCAACCATCCCCAACACATCAACCATGTCAAAGTCCTGGTACTTTGGTAATCGCAGAGTGACAACTTGAAGCGCCTTCTTATCTTCGTCTTTATCTCACTATCAGACTCTGAGCCCTCCACCCTCATGGCATCAACACCCAAAAGCAGCAAGAATCTATCCACCCCAGCAACACCAGCCCGCAATATCCTCCACCAACAAACACACACACTACCATACCTCCCAGCAGTTACCTCAGACATAAGTTACAGCCATCTTCCTTTCCCCGTCCGTCCTTTTGCTGCATCAATCTACCCACTCCCCTTTCATGAACTGCTTGTTTGGGTACGTCTTATATGCATGCACAAAAACTGAAACGTATTTTCAGATCGTCCACGCAATACAAGAAGCCATTATGAACCAACAAGACATCCTGCACTAGAAAATACAACATGTTAAAAAGAATAGTATAGTAAAAAACAATATGTACAAAACATGATTAAAAATGAAAATAAAAGGTGGGAGTTTCCATCATGCAATATTGTTGTAGTGTTTTCCTCTCAGAAACAGATGCCAGCTTGTTCTTACACACAAACACATACACACAGAACATTGCACAAGATCCAGTTTTTATCACTGCAGCCCTGCCCACCACACAGCGCCTTTTCAGGGACTGTCAAGTCCAGCAAGGAAAAAAGTCACATCACAAAACAACTCAGTCCATTGAAAAAAAAAAACATATCCAGAAAAGAAACAAACAAACAACATGCGACTGTGACATGGTGGGTCAACTCTATCTTGTAAGCCACAAAAAAGGATGTGGGGTCCACATGGGCAAATACAGGAGTGGACAGTTAGACTCCACTCTGGACAGTGCTTAACAAGTTTCACTCGCTGCCAGATGAAACACAGATCTGGCATGTCTTAACTGCTGTAAGAAAAAAAAATGACAGAAGTTTCCAGAACAAAGCCAGGAGAACGGTCTACAAAGGCACTGACTCTGAGTCTATGTAGTGCTCAATGTACACAGGGTCAACAAAGGCAGGGAACAACAGGCATTGACTCTGAGTCTATGTAATGCTCAATGTACACAGGGTCTACAAAGGCAGGGAACACCAGGCACTGACTCTGAGTCTATGTAATGCTCAATGTACACAGAGAATTCAAAGCGCAAACACATGTAGTGGGCATTACATGGACACAGAGTAAATGCATGTGTGAAATACTCTGTATATGCGTATCCAGTGCTCAATGTACATATGTAATCTTATGTACGACAGGTAAACAGTGATGCATACACACACATACACAACAAGCATTGGATACCCAGATGCACAGAGCTTTGTATACACATAACATATATACAAGTATTTTACACACAAGCACACACACCATTGGTCAAACTGCTTTTCCTATACAAACTGTTTAGGGAGTGTTTTCTGCAGCATCAACCGACCAAAAAACGAAACAAAGAAGTCTGAATGGTACATGATTTCAACACACCGACCAAACAAAACAAGCTTCATGATACACAATTTCAACACACCCCACCAAAACAAAACAAAAAAAAAAGTCTGAATGATACACAATTTCAACACACACACCGACCAAAACGAAACAAAAAAATCTGAATAATACACAATTTCAATACATCGACTAAAACAAACAAAAAATTTTTCATGATACACAATTTCATGTGATTGCTAATCTTCATTCCCAGGAGCAACGGACAAGGGAGAAGACCCTGGCCTCAGGGGACTAGAGCTGTGTGCATGGTGGACCCAGACCCAGCCATGCAACACCTGTCCGGGAGGAAAAACCCTGCTCTAGTTCATCTCTTTTCCAGCTTACCGGCGACGGCCAAAGCCGTGCACAGTGCACCCAGCCCGACCCGTCTGAAGACAGCTGGGATTTTGTCGGTCATGCAAACCGTACTTCCCCTGGCCGGCGGGGGTAAAGGGACCAAACTTCTATGATTTTTTTTTTTTACACTTGTTATCTTTCTTTCCAACATTAATGACAAATTGATCACTTCCGTGAGGCTACCATCATTCATTTCTGCACAAAATGACCTTAATCATTCCACAGAGACATTCTCTCTGCTGCTTGGGACAAAAAGAGAAGTGGGAGGAAATGGCAAGGAGTTCAATGCTGTCTTCTTTTCCCACCAAATGAACAACGTCATAAACAAGTCTTCAGCTTCAGATCTATCCAATACAATTCATATGAACAGAAAGCGCCAGTGAAAGGATACATTTTCTGTAAAAACTAAGAAACACCCTCATTGATTCAGAAGTCTTTGACGCTTTTTAATCACTAATTCATTCAATCCATTTTGACATTTTCTTTTACGTTTTAGAAATAAGAGTGTTTGCATCAGATGGTAAATAAGTGCAGCAGAATGGTAAGTGTGACACAGGTGAATCTAACTGAATTGTATGAACCTTGTGTGAGAGTGAAGGCAAGAAAGATTGTGAACAATCACAGTTATCCTCTTTACAAATATTATGAATTGCTACATTTCGGTTTTCAAAGTCCAGAACACATAGAACAGGAATCGGTTTTATCCACAAGCCCAAAGAGTTACTGAATAAATATTATAAATTTCTTCATTATAAACTGTTACTATATGCTGACTTGATCAGAAGTGTGGATGTGGGGTGGTGGTGGTGGTGCGAAAAAGTGGGAGTGGGTGTGTCCATCTACTTGTAAAAGTAACTGTACGTACGTGTGTGTGTCTGATTGTATGAGTGTGTATGTACATGCACAGCATAAATTACAATATTCTCACAGTTAAGATCATAAATTACAATATTCTCACAGTTAAGATAGTCATTTTTTATGCATTGCCTACTTGCAGGTGTAACCGCTAGTCAATGCCCTTACTGGCAGATACAGTAAACATCCTGCCCCCTCCCCCCTCCTCACTCCATCCTTAAACTACCCTCCCCCCTTCCCCTGTCTCTATCCCCATCTCCCCCTTCCAACCACAACTGTACTCATCTCAGGATTATAATGTTGGTGTAATGATGATGATGATTACAGTGATGACGACGACGACTTAATTTTGGAACCCAGGCACACATTCAAACGCATGCAGATATACTGGCAAGCATTGGCCCCCACATATATGCTCTCATTCATGCATGACACGCGCTTATGCACAGACACATGCACACCCACACATGCATGTGTACACATGCACCCTTGCACGCACGCATGCACACAATGCTCACACGCAGGCACACTCTCACATAATCAGACATGAGCGCACAAGCCCCCACACACAGGCACAAATAGTACTTACAAATGGTTACATGCATATTCATAGTACTTACAAATGGTTACATACATCTTCAATGCGGTTGTGCTGCTGTGGGGTATATTATGTAAGTAAGTAATAATAAATAAGTGGTGAGTGTTGATGTTTTAATTTCAAGCTTATTAATTTGATTTTATTCTGTTGTATTTTACTCATTTAACTATCAAATTTTGAACTTTGTTGAGCGGGTGGGTAGGATGTTAACAGGGTCATTTTCCAATGAGTGTGAGTGCAAGGGGTTGGGGAACGGGGTGCAAAGGAAAATCTTTCTTTCATTGAAATCGTTGTGATGTACCCCATTTCATTGTAATTTATTCTCTTGTATTTTATTTGATATTTGAATTTGTCACCACAAAATAGTTTTCCTTCATGGGACTTTTATGGTTGATTTCATTATTAATTTCTTAATTTGATCCCTTTCTTATATAACTCTCTTTCACAGTCAAATTTGCAGATGCTTAACTCTGTGTGTGGGTGTGGGTGTGTGTTTCACACTTTCAGTAATGTCACTTCTATTCAGGGTTTTAACTTGTCGCAATTCAATAATTCAACGTTAATAATTTTAACACACACATCACATGATACATAAAAACAAATCACTCATTTTTTTCCATCTGCTGTGGTGAAGTAGGTAGTATCACCACCAACTTCCGGCTGGGAGGTCGGGGGGTTCAAATCCCATCAGAGCCATGTGGGATTTTTCTGCTCCGACCAGCTCCTACCCAGAGCTGGGTTTGCTGCGGGCTCAGCTGGGAAGACTGGGACCATACAGTCGAGTTTCATCCACTTGATGGATGCGTTGCTGAGAGTGTTGCTCAAATTTCCTGACCAACACTGCCAGTGTCCTATCTCTCAAGCCTGGTTGACGCCTGGATACATTATGAAAGGAAGCATAGAGTACAGCCCTGACATGCAGTCTCAGACCAATCCGTAGCATCATCTTTATCATCCTCATTCTCATTGCTCTGTCTGGGTCTACTATGCACACTTCCAAGGAGCAGACATCCGGGTTGGACACAGCCGTGCTTTGCAAGGCCAGGTCTGGGTCTACTTTGCACGTAGCCTGAGGCTTCTAACGCAGAACACTATTACACACTTATACAACTGATCATAAGGACAATGATGATTCACATTGAACGTACATACACTCTGATGCAGAACACTACTACACCTTATACAATTGATTATAAGGACAATGATGATTCACAGTAAACGTACATACACACTAAAAGTGTCTCTCACACACACACACAATGTAGTATATTCCTACATGAAAAGAGGATATATATATAAAAAGTATCAATCACTACAATACTATCATCATGCAGTCATGTCCAAGTACACTTATGATTCACACTAAACCTACTTTAGTTCTGGAGTTGCATTTTCTGAATTTTGCACTTCAATCAGCTCGGACCACAAATCTTTCTTCAATAAATGACAATAGTTTCAATGATCCAATGTTTTGTTTACATGCTTATGTATCGATGTTGAAAACAAATGGGAAAGAAAGAAATACAATCACTTTTGGTGTCTCAATTACTGCACTAGAGTTAGTCAGCTGATAACTAGACCTAAGACTGTGGGTGCTAGGACCATATGTCAAACTGTCAAGTGTAACATTTCTTAGTGTCCATTGTCAGTATTGCAGACAGGTTTTGTATCCCTGTTCTATGTATATATACACACAGTGTCCACTGTCAGTATTGCCCTGATAGGTTTTCTATCCCTGTTCTGTGTATATATATACACGCACACATATAGTGTCCATTGTCAGTATTGTACATTAATCAAGTATTACATCTTTGTCAAATTTCAGTCCTTATTACAATATTAGTAACTAATGGAATGCATAAATGTACATTAATCAAGTATTACATCTTTGTCAAACATCAGTCATTACTAGTAACTAATATAATAAGTAAATGTACCTTAAATCAAATAACTGATTACCTTATTGATCATCTAATAAGCTGATATTTTCAGTTCTTATTTTTCAATTTTTGTGTGAACACACAGATGGAATTTTCTTCCAACCACAGAGATGGCTAGACATTGTGAGCTCAGCCTTGTTTCCTTGCAAACCTCAAATAGTTGCACATTCGACTATTTGTGTGCATATCTCAGGGTCCTCAATAAAGATGTTAAAAAAAAATCTTTCAAATGTGATGATCCAGGCATAGCCGCTAACAAACACCCAGGGTACATGGGTAGCTCTGCAATGTTGATGCCTCTCAGACTGTGCTGGACACACTGTTGGCTGCCTGGTGTATGTGAACATTCCTGCACAGGCACCCAGGTAGACCACAAACACAACCCCCCCAATAGTCTGGAGCTCTACATGATGTTGCTTGTCTCTGCCAACAGTTTTGGCGTTTAAGTCCAGATGACCGTGGGCTTGTTCATTCTCTGCACCAGTCCTGGCGGAGCATCAGCTGTTGGTTCGCTGGATGAATGCCGGCGTAGTATTTGCTGCTTCGTCAAATGATGTCCGCAGCTTTCAACAGCTGCATCTGGTGAATATCAGGCAGCCACTTGCCGTGGAAATGTCGAGCACCTCTCAGTAGATCTTCTGTAAGCCATACTGACAGCGTAGTAGTCCCTCAAACTTTCATCAAGCTTCCTAGAAACAGAGGTGTCATCAGCAACAGTTACTACAGGTACAAATCATTGCATACACATGCTACGACTTGCCTTACCATTTTGACACATGGTCTATGTTGTCCTTACAAAATGGTAATATTCTTAGATCATAAAAAAGAACTAACAAATAATTACCTACGTTTTTTTCACAAATCAAGTCCAGAAACAGTAGAGAATAAGGACATCACAGACATGACGTAACTCTACCATCTGACCCTCATGAACTGTGACCCACTTCTTGGTTGTTAGATGTGTGTTGGTGGTATAAAACCAGTATGTTCATTGAAAACATAAATCACTAAGCAAGGTTCTGAAAAGACGAGGGCTTCTGAAGTCTTGTTTACCCTCTTGCACTGCCTTGGTCCATCTCATGGAGGAAACTGCACAGCTTGCATGCACTGAACGAACAACGCAAAGTGATACGTTTGTAACCTGTAGGAATGTCACTTGTGTTGGATGACAGACTGGTTGACAGTGTCATACATGAAGACACAGATGAGGGCAAATGCCTCATAGTTTTTTTTTTTTTCCCCTCAGAACGACATGGGAGGTGTCACTGACAGATACAGAGTGAAGGCCCAACCAGCCTATGACAGGCTTTGCAAACCTCCAGGTAGGATGCAGTGAAACTACAGGAAAAGAGGAAAAACGAAGATTAATTCTTCTACAGCTAAAGCTGTACTCTAAATTGATTTACACATGGCTGCCTTGGGAACATAGTTAAAACTCTTTCAGGTTTGGACACATTTTAAATACTTTGTTATGTGTCTGCAAGTTCCATTCCTCTTGCCAGTGGCTCTGATGTAAGCCTGTGTTTGAGGTTTCAAATCAGTGTGTGGAATAGACAACCTGCTCAACTTTTCCTTTGTGGCACTCCTGGCAAGCTGGTCAACCATCTTGCTGCCTTGAATGCCCACATGGCTGGGAACAAGCAAAAACTATGTTGTAGCCATCTGATTTCAGAGAGTTGTACCGTTTGAAAACTTTCAGCAGCTGAGGGGTGCTTGAGATTACGGCCAGCAATGGCCTCCAAAGCAGAAAGCGAGTCTGATAACATAAGAAAATCTTTATGTTCCGATCTGCAAAAGTTTGAAGAGCCAGGACCTAGGCTGTCAGATCTGCAAAGTAGATGGAGCTGTCTGTTGGAATGTGTGTGATACATCTCTGAGGGGGATCTGCTTCACAAAACACAGCAGAGGCAACTCCCTGTATAGATTTGGAACCGTATATGAAAATTCTTTTGTAGGATGGAAACTTAGAACACAGTACAACAGAAAGGGACTTGATGCCAAGGAACTATGAAATCTTTATGGTATGAGGCCAAATCAAAGCAGATCTCTGGAGTGAAGAAAGTCCATGGTGGATCATCAGGAAACTTGGAAAAAACATGAACTACTCCCAGGTCTATTATCTGCTTTGTTCAAATGGAGAAGAAGACAAATTCCCAAAGGTGGAATGGAATTGGGGTGGTCATCAAATTTCTTTTGGAATTTTGGGGTCAAAAACACAGTCATATGCAGGGTTTTGAGGCTCAGACAATAGTTCAAAGCAAGTTTCAGTCGGCGGCGATTTGAAAGGGATGGTTCTCCTGCCTTGGCATACATGCTATAAACAGGGGTGGGTGCAGAACTCACTCGGACACAATCAAAGCCCTTGATGGTGGATAGGGTCTAGATTTTTCAGGTAGAAAGATCTGGCTGAGCCGTACACTACACACATAGTCCAGCTTTATAGTCTCATTCAAAGGACTGTGTGGGAAATGGAGTCAGAATCCCCCTGTAACGAAACGGCTCAGCGGAGATTCAAACCCACAACCCCAGGATTACGAGTCTGGTGCTCTACCAACTGAGTTATTCCGGCTCATCCTCAATGACAGAGACAATTTACACAATGTAGAAGATGAAGAAACTGGACTTCTCAATCAGCCAGCTTGTTCCAACCTAGTGGGAGGGACACATCAAATGAACAGGTCCGACTGTGGACACAGTGTTTTCACAATGGATGATTTTTATCCATGTGAGGTTGAGCTCTTGGATACATAGCAGCTTTTTTTGCTGATCAGTCTTACAGAAACTTAATCCTGATTAAGGAAGCACTTAAAAACATTTTGATAACAAATAAAAGTACAAACAGAATGAAAAGTATCCGACTGTTAGAAAAAGATGCAAATGTACCTCTGTCCTCTTGCCATTAACCTATACTCAGTACTCTGAAGTGATCCATTCTTGTTATTTGGAGCCAGTATTTCATGCATCTAACTCACTTTGGGACTACCAGTTTTCTCCTCTCCTTTCCCCCCCAGACTGCTCATTTTAAGGGTTAGAGAAAAAACAAAAAATACAAAACAAAAAGTCAGAAAATGAAACTTTCAGAATTTGATTACTGTCATGCTGGGTGAGCATATACAAAAGTATCGAAGCTCTTTTGAGTTTTGTGGACCATGTGGAGCATGCTCCTTACTGTGTGTTTAGCCTCACCACACTGTCACATAGTTTGATATGTCCTTGAAAAACACACTAAGCTAGGGAAAGGTCTATACATGCACAAAATGGATTACGGTAAGGATGATGACTATTCAGAATACAAAAAAAAGGGGCGGAAATGACAGTTTTTAGAGCTGAGATAAGACTGCCTGGTAATGATACTTGAAAAAAGGCAAGATCGACTTCTACAGTCACCAGAACACTGCCTGGTGTTTTCTCCTTGCAGTCAGTGTAATTCTTCACAGAACAAAAGATTGAATTCTACAGTCACAAGAACACTGTCTGGTGTTTTCTCCTAGCACTATAGATTGAATTCTACAGTCACCAGAACACTGTCTGGTGTTTTCTCCTAGCAATCAGTGTAGTTCTTCATAGAGCGGTACAGCTGAACACAGGGTATTGTTTTGTCTGGCTGGCAAAGTTTGTCACAAAAAGGAGCCCCCAATTTTTTTTTTTTTTTTTTTTTTTTTTTTTTAATACCAGTTTGGGGTCTAGCTTCACATCAGGGGGTGTTACATGATGCCTGCAGGACACACATGGCGCTTCCTGTCACTGTTCTCACCACTGGAGAGCGGGGGCAGAGGGCAGGGAAAGTGCTCATTCTGTCTGCCACTGACACGTGACTGAGGAGACAGCACTGGAGAGGCAGCTGGGTCAGCCACAGCACCTAAAGACTGTACAGTGGCTGCCACGCCCCGCTGGTCTCTCTCATTGAGGCCATCTCCAACAGCCATCGCAAACTTCTTCAGGGACATTTCCTTCTGATTCCCGGTTTCCTGGCAGATGTTATATACAGGAACGAAGCATGCATGAGAGACAGGGTGAAGAGGTGGAAAGAAAAAAGAGAGGAGAGAACACAAGAGAGAGAGAGAAGAGTGAGCAGGACAGAGCAGGGTGGAAAGAAACAGGATCTGGGCGACAGAAACGGCAGCAAAGTCTTTGGTGTAAAAGACAAGGTGAGAAAGAAAGAAAAACAAAGACTGAGTTCAAAAACCCAGAGGTCAGTGAAAAATAAAAAAAGAACACTGTCATGCTGAAGAGCAGTCCCAGAGACAACCACAGACACCCAGTCCAGGAGCCTGGTGCCAGTCAGCCAGAAACATCACCATCACCCAGTGCTGAAGAAAATTTGAAGTGACTTGTTTAAGAACGGTTGTGTGGTGTGCAAGTTGTGTGTGTGTGTGTGTGTGTGTGTGTGTGTGTGTGTGTGTGTGTGTGTGTGTACATGCGAGTGTGTGTGTGGTGTGTGTGTGTGTGTGTGTGTGTGTGTGTGTGCATGCGAGTGTGTGTGGTGTGTGTGTGTGTGTGTGAGAGTGTGTGTGTGTGCGTGTGTGTGTTGTGTGTGTGTGTGAACCTGGCCAGGTAAGAAGTCCTTTTAGTATAAAAAATTTAAACCACACATACACGTATTCTCCCAGCAAGTACCTTGACTTACTTGACTTAGTCCTCTTCGCTCCTTGAGAAGCATAGGGCCTCAACAGCAACCTTCCACCTCCGTCTGTCCCTGGCACAGGTCTTGATCTCCTCCCACATCAGGCTGGAGGTTCTCAGCTCGTTTAGCAAGCTCCTCCTCCAGGTCTGCTTTGGGCGCCCTCGCTTCCTCTTGCCCTGCGGGTTCCACTCGAGCGCCTGCCTGGTGAGGTTAGAGGGTTCCTTCCGCAGTGTGTGGCTGACCCATCGCCACTTTCCCCTCCTGACCTGAATGTCCGCTGGCTCCAGCAAGTATCGGTCATTGGACTTCCTGTTTATGAACACAAAAAAAAAAAAAAAAAAAAAAAAAAACCTGTGCAACACCAAGCCCTTCTGTGTGGTTTCCTACGTGGATTCAAAAGATCTTTGTATTAAAAGAATGTACTCACTCTGAATTCAGCAACCAGTAAATCACCCCCCCCCCCCCTCTTGTCTCATCCCCCCCCCCCCCCCCCCCCCCCCCCATCCCTCCCATATGGTCCAACATCTTTTGAAGCTGTCTTGTGTTGACATTTGCACAGAAAACTCTTATGAGTTAATTTACAGACACCCAACAATGTTCTCTTATGAATACCACACAGACATGCATCTTCACATCCCATCCCTGTTCCCCCCCCCCCCCCCCCCCCCCCACCTCCTCCCATCTTCTTCTTCTCTCCCCATTCCCCAAAGTTCCCTTGCATCCAGTCTTACCTCCCTTTCCTCAACACATGCACACCCTCATTTCACACTGGGTTCTCCTCTCTGCAGCGAAAACAATGTTTCTCTTGTGAATAACACACATACATCTTCCCATCCCCCACCACATCTACCACCCCACCTCTCCCCCCCTACCCCCCCCCCCTCTCTCCGCCACACTAAAACACATGCCCATATTCATCTCTCATTTGCCCCTCTTCTCTGTCCAATGTTTGAGACGGCTACACAGTAAACATAACCAAGTTAAGAAAAAAAACAAAAATGACGTTATCCCTGTAAAATCGCATGCACCCATGCACAAACACACACACACACCCACACACACACACACACACACACACCTCACCTCATCTCCGGCCCTCCGAATGGTCCTAAGTTGTCTTTAATAGTTTTGCGACACACCTGCACAGGAAAAACAATGTTAGTTTCTGCCCCCAACAATGTTGCCCCTGTGAACAATACACTGATACATACGCACACACCTCCCAATCCCCTCCCCTGTCTCCCCCCCCCCCCCAGTCTCCCCCACCCCCCTCTGCTCTCTCTCCTCCCTAAGCCCCCTCCCCCTGTCCTTCCAAGCTGTGTTGTTAAATCTGAAGAACTTCAACTGCTGTCAGCCAATTAACCTGAAACTTAAGAAACATGATCACACACACACACACACACACACACACACACACACACACACTTACACACACAAGCGCATGCACATAGTGCTATCATTGAGCCCTCTTAATTGTCTGATTAATTCACCCATCTTGTGACACCCTTCACAACAAACACAAGCAATCAATACAGAAAAGATTTGATAATGTTTTCACTATTATTGTCAAACACCTCCTTCAGTCTCTCCAACCACCCCTCCTCCCCCCCCCCCTCCCCTCACCAGCCTTCTTGCCTCCCAACATAGTCACCCCCTTTCTGCAAACTACAAGAATTCACATCTTCACATGTCTATTCCTGACCTTTTCTCCCCCCCCCCCCCCCCCCCCAAATCCTCATCAAAACCAAGCAGCCAGCAATTGCTAGGTAAGGTGAGATAATGTTGCTTTATAGCCCAGCTGACCGCAAAGGGCCATATCAGGGCTGCCACCACATTAAAATCAACTCATAAGTCATAAACAAAAAAACAACAAAACCCCCAACCTTTCACACATCTCTTTTAAATACATTTTCTAAAAGCATACCAGAAACTTTGTTAAAAATCTTTCTTCTGTAAAATCCTAGATCTGATAAAAAATGTTGATCTCTTTCAGAAACTCGAAGATCATCACGTCAGATGGAACATCTCTGAACAAGGTTTTTCATGGAGTCTGCTGTAAAATGTTTGTGTCTCACATTGTGCAGGTCCAAACACTCTAAAAGAATATGTTTTTCACTGTGAGTGGTACATGACATGGAATCCACCACGGAGCTTCTTCACCTTTTAAAAGATAAGAATGGGGTATAAAACGAGTGGCCTGTGTGCCAGGCCCCAGTGGCGCAGCAGTTAGAGTCAAAAGCTGTGGACTGGGAGGTCACAGGGTTGAGTGCCACCTGTTCAGGACTGAACATGCTAAGGGCTCTAATAGGAAGCTGAACCACACAGACAAGCTCCGATCACTTTCAGAATGAATTCAGTTCATGTTGCTAACAGCACAGCCAACTGCAAAGGGCCGTATCAGGGTTATCATATCATATATAAAGCAAAGTTTTAAAGGCATGAACACCACCATCGGTATATAAAGCAAAGTTTTAAAGGCATGAATACCACCATCGGTAAATAAAGCAAAGTTTTAAAGGCATGAAAACACCACCATCGGTATATAAATCAAAGTTTTAAAGGCATGAACACCACCATCGGTATATAAAGCGAGTTTTAAAGGCATTAACACACCCATCGGTATATAAAGCAAAGTTTTAAAGGCATGAACACCACCATCGGTATATAAAGCAAAGTTTTAAAGGCATGAACACCATCATCAGTCCAGGTGATCACGAAGGTTTTATCTGGGATCAAAAGAGATGTAAAGACTTAAAAAAAAAAAAAAAAAAAAGAAAGAAAAAACTGACCACAATGTGGTAGCTGGTCCTTCTTCATGGGGAGAAAAAACAAAGAGTGAAGAGGAGAAGAGAGCAAAACCGAGACGGAGGTAAAACTAAAAACAGTGAGAAGTAATCAAGAAGAGACAAAAAGGAAAAGGCAAAGAAGAAAAAGGTGAGCATCATTTCCAAAGAGAAAGCGATGGTTTGAACAGTTACTTTAAAAAAAAAAAAAGGGGGGGGGGGGGGGGGGGAGGGAGGGGGAAGGGAGGGGGGTCAGTGGTAGTAAGTGAAAGGGGAAAAGGAGGGTTGTGGTTTACTTAAAGATGAAAAAGTAAAACAGTGTGTGTACTGGTGCTGGAGTGTGCGTGTGAGTGAGTGAGTGAATGAAAGAAGATTGATTTGATAAAATACACAAACAACTTACACGCCTTCAGACATCCAGGAGACCGATCTTTTCGCAAACACCTCTCACTCCACTCTGTGACATTTGGTGACCCCAACGTGATTCGAACACACAACCTTCTGCTTGAGAAAAGATCGGTCTCCTGCATGCCTGAAGGCGTGTAGTTCTGAAGTTCTAAAGAAGGCCCTACGGTCCGAAACGTCGGGATAAAAATCTCACCAAAAGGACCAACTACCACATTCAGGTCAGTTTGACCCTTTTTCCACTTGTTTCAAGTCCTGCAGTCAAGATTTCCTCTTCATCTTCTTCTGACAGAAGAGAGGTCTGAGCAGAAACTGATGGAGGGGGGGGTTGACTGAGAAATGAGAGACAGGACTAAGAAGACTCATGTCAACAATGGGTATGGACCAGAAAGGGAAACAAGGACCAGAAAAACAGCAGCAGAGGAAGGAAAAGAAAGGGTGGTGGGACTGGAGAAGTAGCTGCAGAAGAAAGGGAATGTCTTCTACATCACAGAAACCCTGACAAGATGAGGTTAACAAACAATGAGGAGATGAGGTTAATAAACAATGACCAGATGAGGTTAACCATGACCAGATGAGGTTCACAAACAATGGACCAAGTGCTGGTCTTCTTCATTTTCAGTTTAGGAAAAGAAGAGGAAGCAGAATGGAGGAGGGAATACCTGTGGAATGGGATTGGGCAAGACAGTTAATAAAAGATCTCTTGTGGGAGTAGGGACTACCTACAGAATGGGATTGGGGCAAGACAGTTAATAAAAGATGTCTTGTGGGAGGAGGGACTACCTACAGAATGGGATTGGGCAAGACAGTTAATAAAAGATGTCTTGTGGCCCAAATAACACAAGGGAAGGAATCAGCTGAATTCTTTAAGGACAGGTGTGAACTGTACTTGACTAAAACAAAGGAAATTGGACTGCAAAGACATAAAAAGTAGGAACAAATCACATACACATGCACACATGCATGCGCGTGAAAGAAAAAAAAAGTGGACTGAAATGGAAAGAAATTTGAAAAAACACACACACACACACGCACGCACGCATGCACACGCCTGCGCAAGAAAAAATAAGTGGACTGGAATGGAAAGAAATTTGAAAATGCACACACACACTGGGAGTGGGATAGAGCTGAAGAGAGACGTAGCAGAATGGGTGAAGATGGACCTTGCTAACGTAGCAAGTTTCAGGGCTTAAACGGGCTGAGCAATGCGCTTTGAAGCAATGGCTGCACCTGTCGGCTACACTGTGAGTGGACAGGTCACAGACTGGAACAGCATTCTATTCAGGTTATCTTCTCCATCAACAGTGCTGACAATTATCTGATCAAACCTGCTTTCCCCGATCAGAAGTCAGTAACTCATGCAAGGCTTGTTCCCCTTCTGAAATGGCAATCAGTTCACATATGGCGAGTCAGTTGTACATTTGATCATACAGACTATTCATTAGATCAAGCAGGCAGAGAATCAAAAAGACTGAATTGCATGCACAAAGTAGAAGCTCAAGCGACTACCTAGACATGACATAATGAGCAGGCTTGTCCCATACAGCGACAATCGATAATAGTACACATACGTCAGCTGAACTAAATCCCAAGTTTACAGGCTGATATCTATGTCACTTTAAGTCATTACTGTCTCACGGCTAACGTCTGACCATGGCCAAAGTTTCACTCAGCACCAACCTCACAAAGACTTGAAGTTCTTCATTGGAATAGTAGCATGCATGCAAAGTGTGTGCCCAGAAAGAAAGGTGAAAGTTCAGGTAAGTGAATGTCGGAGTGCGTCTTGCATATGGCTGGCTAAGTCTGCAGAGAGTGGTATGTCTGAAAACTGATTTCTAAAGGTACTGAGGTGTAAGGATATTGGTCACAGGGATGGGTGAAAAGGGGGCTGAGCTGGGGAATGGAATCCAACAGAAGGCTGCACACTGACAGTCCTACAGAGGGAAAGAAGGACTGGCTGGAGTGTGAACAGAAACTACCGCACGTGGCAAGGCTAGGAAAGGGAGCCAGATGTGGAGTTTGCCTTTGGAATACAGTGGGGAGAGAAAGGAAAATAACGGCCCAATCAAAAGATGATGTGATACACAAGAGTACTGGTTGCCTGGGTGTAACAGTAAACTAACATCTTGGACTTGGCAACAGAGCATAACTGAAAACATGTTTATGTTTATGTTTACGGAGGAAATGCAATGATGAGTTTTGGGGTAGGAAAAGCGTTCAAATCATTGTTAAATGATTGGTAAAAACAAGGACAAGTAGCAAAGGTGAACATGAAGGCTGAACACCAATGGCTAATTTAGCGAGACTGAAGAAACAGTGTACGCCGAGATATAAAGACTGAGAATGTGGCAAATGGTTGTAAGGCAATGAGCTGAAAGGAAATGCTACGGTGCCTAGGAATGAGATGTACCTGTGTGAAGGCCGTAACAAGACGGGGTAGGTGCATTCCTCTTCGTATTGCCACCTCTTGCCAAACTAATGGAGGGTCAAGGGATGTGGATTCGAAGTGACCGGAAGGCAAAGGGTTTCAAAATGAATGGTTGTAACAAAAACACAAAAACTATATCTGGGAGGGAATGGTCAAATGGGAAAGCAAGATATTAGATCTTTAAAAAAAAAAATCAAAAATAGAAAAGAGTGAAAATGGGTATAAAGAAAACGATTGCAAATGAACATTGTGAAAAGAAGATTAAAGGAAACAGAAGTAGTGTGTTTCCCGGAAAAGGAACTGAAAGGGGGGGGGGGGGGGGGGGGGGGGCGCATAGCTGTCAGCATAACTACACATCAGTAAGAATGGCAAGACAGAATGAAGAAGAAAAGTGTAGAACTGGCAGAAAACAGAAAACCCCTAAAAGTCAACTGGAAGTGAAGGAACTGGAACAGAAATGGCCTTTTCAATGGACAGAAATACATTACAACAGTGCAGATATCGAAAACAAAATGGATGGATGTGGGAGGGAAGGGGATGGGGTAGGGAGACAGTTATAATGGAAATGGTGGGGGGTGAGAGTGAGAGAAGACCAATGGAGAAGAAAGGTACAGAAAATCAACAACAACGGAAGTATGTGAGGCTAGTAATCATGCACAGAAAACTGAAATGTGAAAACTGAAAACAGGTGCTCTTCTGTAAAATGGAAAAGGATGCAGACAAAAGTGAAAAGTTGCCAGAGAAATATGATATGGATGGAACGGGAAAGAAATGCATGATGATAGAACAATGACAGGAATGGTAAACCTTTGAATGACAGCACAAAGTGGGTTTTGGCAAAGGATGTGGAAAGGAGGTTTAGAAACTTAAAATGGAAGGAATCGCGAAAAACTTTAAGGGCTGAAATGGAAAGAATAGAATTCATTAAACTAAAAAAAGGTACGCTGAGAAAAACTGAAAAAAACTGTGAGAATGCAATTCATTTTTTTTGTTGTTGTTGTTTTCTTAACAATTTTATTTTCCTTTGCTGTTATCATACAGACAAAAAACCAAGTAGCAACATTAACCCTTACACCGCTGACGTCGCCCTTCGGCAACAGCATGGCTCGCTGCCCATGTCACCGAAAGGCGACCAACTAGGGTTACCTAACTCCCGATACTCTCGCTCTCCCAAGTTGATGAGATAGAATACCAGCAATATAAATGTCATAGTTGGGGGATGACCTGACGTGTGCTCACAGCCACTTGCTTCGTCAGAGCACTGTTTAGTTAAGTTTTTTTTTTTTTTTTAAATCTTATTCCGACTGTTTTTCCATTCACTATGACGTCACATCCAAGCACTTTACGTACTCAACCTCGCCGCAGATTTACCACAGATCAGGTGCTGGAAATATTGAATAGACTATTAGCTGATCCCGATTCAGATGAAGCAGGTAGTGATCAAGAAACATGGGATAGTGACAGCTTGACCAAATTACTGCAAAGTTCAATATTCTCAAGAAGACGGCTATTTGCGGGAGACTGCCTTCTAATTTACATTTAAATACATAATGTTTTGCTAAAAGAATAAACGAAGTAGAAAGTGTTATCAACTGCCACTGTTCCATCAAAACCCAGAAGTATGAGGGATTATGATAAACATAATTATATTCCGTGCACCAGTGCATTTCTCTTTCACTAAATCAGTTAATTGCCTGAACATGACACAATTCACTGTTTACCAAATGGATAAAATGGATGGAGTGGAATGCAACAGTGAACAGGTAAGTAAAGAGTGGAAAGAAAGATGGAAATGAACAGACACTGAAAACCAAAATATAAGACAGAAAAGGACTAGGAAGAGGTAAGCATGGAAAGAGATGGGTATGGGTAAGAACTGAGAAATGGAAACAATGAGTAGGTATTCAAATGAAAAGGAAAACATGAGCAAGAGGACTATGAGCAAGAAGTGTGTCAATGGATTGCAACAGGCAATGGTCTGGGATAAGCTAGGGAACTTCAACAGAAGAGGCAAACCCGGAGGGCAGAGGAGGATGAGAAAGACGAGAGAAGAGATAGTTTACAGAAGAAATGGAATGAGAGCAGAGATTAGGAATAAGTGCGAGTAGGAATGCAGTGGGATGGTTTGGGAGATGGATGGGATAGAAAAGCTGGAACAGGGAAGAGGTATAATAAAAATGACATGAATAGATCAGCTGCCGTGGCGAAGTGGTTTGCATCGCGAACTCCCGGCTGGGAGGTTGTGGGTTCCATTCCCATCAGTCATGCGGGATTTTTCTGCCCCGACTGGCTCCTACCAAGAGTTGAGTTTGCTGCGGGCTCAGTTGGGAAGACTGGGACCACACAGTCAAGTTTCATCCACTTAATGGATACGTCTCCGAGAGTGTTACTCAAATTTCCTGACCAACACTGCAGGTGTTGCCATCTCTCAGGCCTGGCTGACGCTGGGATATATATTATGAAATGAAGCGTACAGTACAGCCCTGTCATGTAGTCTCAGACCAAATGGAAATCTGTAGTATCATCTTTATTATCCTCACTATCATTGATCAGCATTAAAAAAAAAAAAAAAAAAGTCTCAAATTCTGTGGCCCTTCATGCCCTGCTCTCATGGTGACCTCAGTTTCAAAGCCTTCTCCACATCTGCTCTATCCGTTCATAAGATACCATGTTTTTATTCAGTCACTGGGTCATGGAAGACCCAGGAAGCATGGTGAAGGTTAAGGGGAACTCCGACCGTCATAAAAAATGATATATTTGAAAATTCATAACTTCGCTCCTAATTAAGCTTCAAATATAAATTTCATATAATTTTCTTTGTTTTTACTTGTTCTATCACCTTGACTTACTGGGTAAAAAAACAACAAAAGAAACTTTAAAATCACTACGGAGTACTTACTCTGGGGGTCCAGGCACTAGAACTGGCAGCGGCATATCTGCTCACGCTGGACGGCTTTCGCCGAGGGTGAAGGCGGCAGCTGCTCCTTGGTCTCTGTGCTGACCTCACAGCCATGTCTTGCACGGCCCTTCCAGCTGCCAAACAGTCACAACACTGACATCAGGCCACAAGTTAACGACACAGAACACACAGCAGAGTTGGATTAGGTAAAGGCGGCCTACCACTGCCTACTAAGGAAACTCCATAATCATTGGAAAAAGGCTCATCTTGAAATATTTGTCGCCTGTAAATGGTGAACGTTACTTTTTTTCAAATTTCCCTGGAAAAAAAAAATCATCTGTCATGTCTTGTAGAATTTATCATAATGTGAGCAAGTAACTGTGCAAGAATGGAAAAGAAACCTACCATAATGCATTTCAGTTGTTCTGGTTATATGGCTACTGTCACTGAAAAAGCATGTGTGCACTAAGCCTACCATGATGCGTTTCAGTTGTTCTTGTTAAATGGCTACTGTCATTGAAAAAGCATGTGCGCATTAAGCCTATCATGATGCCTTTCAGCTGTTCTTGTTAAATGGCTACTGTCATTGAAAAAGCATGTGCACACTGTCAGTTTTGACTACAGAGTGGACAAATCATTTCTGTTGCTTTCTTTCTGTCCGTTACTGCTAAAAATAGTTGAGGTCCAATGGCATGTCCAATGGCAATATTCAAAGAATGTTTACATGTTTTTTTCATAACTGCGAGTTGCAGAGAGAGAAGCAGAAATTCATGTGTGAAAACATGGTAAGTTTTAGACTGTTTTCCATCCCTTTGAATGATATGGAAGGGGAAAAAAACTCATCAAATACTGCATGCAACAGAAAGAATGTCTGGCACTGAATCCTACAGTATCTGAAATTTTGATGTTTAATCCATGCAAGCCAAGCGTGAGCCAATCAAAATTCATGACCCCATACATTAACAAATGCTGACCCTTTCTGAAACAGTCCACCAATCCAGCTGTGTTGTTTCTCAGATCTGACATTTCATAGGCAAATTTTACACTTGCTCTAAAAATGAATGTCTTCTGCCTTCCCTCTAAATATGTTTCTAGGAATTTGCTGAAACAGGCTTTGAATCAGCGCTGTCAATTGTGGATCAAAGTTAGTGCAAAGCATCAATTTCGAGGCACTGGTTAGAAAGCTATATAGACCACTCCATTTTTCCTTTCACATGTACAATACACAAAAACCACTGACTTAAGATTAAAGTTTAATATGTAAAGTGTGACCTTATGACCTCAAATTCAAATTATGAACTTTTGTCATAATGTTTAGTAAAGCATTCTTTGGGTGGTGGAGGACTGGCAGTGTCCAGGGAGGTGTTGATGTTGTCTGCTATTTGATTCTATGCTTAGGCACTACAAATGAGGAGGGAAAAAAGAAAAAAAGATAAAAGAGATCATGTGACTTTGTCCATCACAGGAGTGGAGGCCTTTCACTTGACTACACTCAACTGTCACACAGAACTGTTTGTTTTCCATAACACTCTAATTGTCGTGTGTGTGTGTGTGTGTGTGTGTGTGTGTGTGTGTGTGTGTGTGTGTGTGTGTGTGTGTGTGTGTGAGATAGAGAGAGAAAGAGAGAGAGACAGAGACAGAGACAGAGAGAGATCCAAGCCTTTATACCTCCCATTTTTTACTCTTATATGGGGAAAAACACCCCACAGGTACTGCACCAAAAAAAATAAAAAAATCATGAGAGGACTGATCATACCCTTGGTACCAAAGAACAGCAACAGGAAAGGTAATGAAGCTGGAATACCAGCTCATTAAATAAAATGATAATGATAATGAAAGGGCTGATAATACCTTGATACCAAAGAACAGCAACAGGAAAGATAATGTAGGTGGAATACCAACTCATTAAATAAAATAATGATAATGAAAGGGCTGATAATACCCTTGGTACCAAAGAACAGCAACAGGAAAGATAATGAAGCTGGAGTACCAGCTCATTAAATAAATCAAAATCCTGCACAGCAGTGTTTCTGACTCAAAAAGAAAGCATGGAGATGAAACGAAAAGGTTGAGTCAAGCTGTGAGGCACTGTAGCCCACAGGGGTGGGAGACTAAGGTGAGAAGTTGGGAGGGACGGGGAAGAGGAGGAATGGAGGGAGGAAAGCAGAGATGTCGGAGGTGATTGTGAGACTAACAGACTTGCAGTCACTACAGACCTTGCAATCATGAGGAGACTTTACGACTTGTCTGCCGAGTGATTTTCAAAATGCTGGGAATGGCAGGATGAAAAATGGTCATAGTCATACACACAAAACTCCACTCCCTTTGTTGGGTAGATGGGATTAAGACTTGCCCATCTATATAGGGAGTGTCCACAGGAGTATCAGCTGCGTACGCAGAAGAAGAATGGTTCAAATATCTTGGTAGTTATGTACCGAGCTAAACAAGGAATATTCCAATTTACAGGAGTGTGACAATGGCATGAAACATGTAAACGTCCACTTTCCTTGACTGAGAATGGGTGTCAAGATGGACTAATTACGGAAAATGTTAGTTTTAAGTACTCATACGAACGATTCTTCTGAAAGTCATGTACAAAGCAGGCCTACATGTACCACTGTACAATCAGTACAAACACTCACCTGGACCTCACAGGAACCAACAGGCCCTCATCTGACCTAATCAGACCCTACTGTCTAATCAGACATCCAAACCTCACTTGAAAATGGATTAAACAGGGTAAAAATGCATTTTATCAACATCATCAGTGCCAAAAAGGCAGTTCAGGCCTGCAAACAATATTCTGATGATCATAGCTATGATGGAACTAAATTGTATAATCAGATGAGACTGTATCATAACTACATAAAATGCAGAATCTCTTGCTGTACCAGAGTGCTCTGATTACCCTGCTGTCATAAAGTAAAATTAAAAAAAACAAAACTGGCATTTAGTGCGACTATGTAGGCCATAACTGTCACCCAGTGACATCACACTGATCCTTACAAGCTCAGCTCAGTTTGTAATCCCCTGCTTTGGAGATTTCTCCAGCTTGTTAACTTGCATTCCATGATGATGTTGAATGAGGGGGCAGTTCTGTGGAGACTCTACCTATGATCTCATTATCACTGCCATCACAAGTCGGTCACTGCATTCACTATGTTTTTAATCTGATAAACTCCAGGCTCACTTTCCTTTGTACAAAGACAAACAGGAAACCTTGAAGAGCAGGGAGGTAAAGACTAAAAGAGTGTGCCAGCCCCAAGACATAGGCCCATTCACTCCGATGGGCTTGAATGGGACTCATTAGGTCTGAATAGGTCTCATGGGATCTGTTCGGGATGGGTCCAATGAGGTCTGACTGGGTGCTCTTATAGATCCAGTGTGTGTGTGTGTGTGTGTGTGTGTGTGTTCATAAAAACCTGTGCATACATCTCTTCATACAGACCCATGCATATATGTATGTTCTTACAGACTCTTACAAATGTGTGTGTCCTTATATACAGACCCATGCAAATAATCATGTGGTCTTACAGAATCATACAAATGTGTTCTTACAGACCACTACATGTAAGTGTTCATACAGACCTATACTTGCGTATTTGTTCCTCCAGATCCATGCATATATTTGTATCATAAAGACTTGCAGTCTGTACATATGTGTTCATACACACCCATATAATATATGTTCTTACAGGCTCATAAGTTTACATGTTCTCACAGACTCTTAGAGTCATACATGTATATGTTTTCCTACATGCCAATAAATATATGTGCGCTCACACTAGTCACAGAGACCCATGCAAATATGTGGTCTTACAAAACAAAACATGCAAGTTCCTACAGGCCCTTACAGTTCCCAAAACAACTGTAAACATGCAGAATTTACCACTCTCATCAACCAACCACCTCCAACCTGCACTACTTTCATTTCATACAGAATTTTCAGACCAGCTACAGTACAAAGTTGATGTTTCCATGCACATCAGCGAGTTCAAACAGCCTTAAGTCAACATCAAGTTCCTTTATAATACCCAAGTTCTGTCTTTTGCTTTGTTGCTTCTCTGGACTTTTAACTTCACTGAAGCTATTGTCATTTTCATCAGATGTTGAAGGGTAGTTTCTCTTACCCCTAAGGCTGGTACTGCTTATTAACGAAGTAATGGCCTTAACACACAGCGTGAAACAGTACCATTTCAGTGTGAGCTACCATAGTTCATGTCACACTTACACTGCATACCTGTTAGTGTTAGACGCTTCCATTGCTGATAAAAAAAAAAAAAAAATTAGGATCAAATCATGCTGAAAAATATATCATTGAATTCGTTGCACCAAAATCAATTGATTCGCACCATGATCGGATTGATTAGCACTTTCACTCATTTTCAATGAAGAAAATACAACTCACTGCTGCAGATGAGCGTCTTGTCTGAGCGCGGATGGAAACTCACTCCTAATATTCAAATATTATCATTCTTATCATCATTTCAACTTAAAAAGTTTACCCTCTGGCCAGAAAAAAAGCAGCGATACTTCACTTAAATGGGCACAGACGTGGATGATGCTCGGTGCAACTAGTGGCGCCTGAAGAGCAGTTAAGCGCTGGACTGGGTAAGGTAAGGCAAGGTAATGTGGCTTACAGCCCTGCCGACCACAAAGGGCCATTATCAGGGCTGTCACCCCGTTGAAGTCAACTCACACACAAGTCATTCCAAAAAAATTTGAATTTTTCATAAAAAAAAACGCCTTTCACTCATCTCTTTTTAAAATACACCACCTAAAAATGTACCAGAAACTTTGTTAAAATCTTTTCTTCTGTAAAATCTTACATCAGAATCTCAAAGATCACGTTTTTCTATCTGGCTGGCGTGCAAAGTGCAAATTTGCACCTAGTAAACTTGCAGGCCCGACTAACTGATAAATATAGTAATGCGTCACAGGAAAATGAAATGTGCAGTTTCTTTTCTGGATCTGGATGCATACACATAGGTGTCAATTGCTGTATTGGGAAACCTATGATTTCAGGTCTGTACGGCCATATATACAAGTTTCAAACGGGTAAAGCTGTTTTATATATATCATGGGCAAATCTTAAATCATTGAGGCAAATTGCAAGGTGAACAAATGTTCACAGCAGATGACATGGACTCTTAGCACTGAAACAGGAACGAACTAAGTAGATGATCGGTCATGTTTTCAGATCAACCCTTCAGCCCCCTTGTTGCAGGCAGCAAAGTCTGCCACCAAGCAGTACAACAATGAACATCAGTAACTGTGATTTGCAAGTGACAGTGTTGAACAGAACAATGGCTGTGTGTTCTTGGGAAATTGGTATGATTGGGAATAGAAACTTTGGGGATCACAGTAAGTAATGACGTATTCCTGACTTCAATGGACTAATTATGTTGGTAGGAGTGGAAAGTGCATAGAACAAATTGGTAAGATAAGATAAGATAATGTTGCTTATAGCCCAGCCGACCGCAAAGGGCCATATCAGGGCTGTCACCACGTTTAAAATCAACTCTCAGGTCATTCATTCACACAATTCTTTAAAAATACATCGTCTAAAAACAAACCAAAACTTTGGTAAAAATCTTTCCACTGTAAAATCTCAGATCTGATGAAAAATGGTGGTTTGTGACTTTGATGGACTCATGATGTTGGTAAAGTGGATGAGTGTGTAATCAATGGGTTTATAAACAGTTTTAATACTGAAACATTGTCCGTGTTTTCACTGTAGGGTGTGTGATTTGATCTACAAACTGTCTGAAGTGATGCATTCTGCTGGAATGGAAGAGAAGATTCGGTTGGATGGGTGTTATATTGTTATTCATAAACTGTCTTAAACTGCCATTTGTTTCAAGAAGTTCTGCTTGATACTGAGTATTACATTGCATTCACGGCAATTTTTGTTTATGCTTTTGCGTTTTCTGTACTGTAGAAGGTTTTTGGGCTCAGAATAAGGGAAAAAAAAGCACCTTTCAATATGAGAAGTTGTAAAATGAGGAAAATTGGGTTGACATGTATGCATACGTCGCTGAAACCAACATTATTGCGACGGAAAACGTTTTGTTAATCCCTACATGATGGTTCAGGTTCAACTCCCTCCCCTCCCCTTCCCCCACTCCACCCTTCTTTGCACACTATGCTCTCCTTCATTCTCTCTTTTTTTTTGTTTTTTTTTTTTTGGTCGTCTTCACCCCAAACGTAACGATAACAGTCAAACACTTGACTGTGGTTACTCCCGGAAGAAGAGAAGGAGGAGGTCATACAGGTCCCTGATGTTACTTGATACTTGATGTTGTCGCTGTTTGTGACCCGTGGTTACAGGTCAGTTCACCGATCGATGTGTTGTCCCTGTCTACAGCTGCTCGCACTTGCAAGATCTACTGATAGCAGGTCGGGTTATACAGTGCTGGGTGGTTGGCCCAGTGGGGCGTCAAGTCTGTTTTTTAAATGCGGTCATGCTGGGTGCGGACACAACTGATTCTGGTAGGCTGTTCCAAGCCGACACCACTCTCTCAGAAAAGAATGAATTCCTAACTCCTAGGCGGGACCTATGCTTAAGCTTCCTGCTGTGGCTTCTGGTGTTGCATCTGTCATGCAGCTCGAAGTTGGGTCAGCTTGTGTCGTTGATGCCAGTGATGTGTTTGTAGAGGTCAATTATGTCTCCCCTGCATCTGCGGTGTTCCAGGCTGGGCAGTTTGAGGGTTGACAGGCGTTCTGGGTATGGTTTGTCCTTCAGTTTGCCAATGAGTTTTGTGGCTCTGCGCTGCAAACGTTTGTGGCTCTGCGCTGCAAACGTTGTCACGTTGCAAACATGTCAACACATTCAGTGTTTCTCTCTGCTGACATTAAATTATTCGAATTCATGACAGTAAAATGTGACAGTGAGTGAGCGAGCGAGAGCATTATGAATCAAAACAGCACCACCTGCTCGCGACATGGGCTGTTACCGGACCAGCCTTGCAAAGAGAGATTAAAATGTCTGAATCAAACTTACCGTGGTGGTCACCTCCCACAGCTGACGGGCCTTGAACAGCGAAAAATCGACGACTGACAGCACTCCCCAGTCTGCACGCCATGCTTGTTCGTTTACAAAAAATAACCGCGGTAGGGCCCCTAGAGGGCGCGAGTGATTGAGAGCTCAGGGGGAAGAACTCGTCTGGTGAGCGTCGTATGAGAGCGTGTGTGTGTGTGTGTGTGTGTGCTGTGTGCAAGCGCAAACGTGTGCAAATACGCGATGACTGAGCGAAAGAAAGAGAATGAGATACTGATAAGGAATAATTGTTTAATTACAAGGCTAATAGATTAGTACTGACGCACCTTTTTACATCCAGTCCACGCCCCGAGTAGTGACAATGTAGGCCTATTTAGTGAAATGACAATGTATCAACAACAGCAACAACAATAACTGAAAATCGGTTATGAAAATCAAATGAAAAGAAAATATTAAAAAGAAAAAAAAAATGATGGGTAAGAAGACGAGTAGGGCTGGGAGCATAGAGAAAGGTATTATAATGGACAATAGTTAACATTTATAATTTTAAAAAATTAAATTAAATTTTAAAAAATGAAATGAATATGATAGACACATAATTTGGAACACAGAGAGAGAGAGAGAGAGAGAGAGAGAGAGAGAGAGAGAGATGAGGATGAGGATCTTTATTTCGAAGCATAAAAGATGGGCAAATACATCCTTTCTTTTTCATCCGGCTCTTGCCTGGACGAGGAGTTCCGACTAAGCCTGACTAGCAACTAACTTAGCAAAAGAACTTGGGGGGGGGGGGGGGGGGGGGGGGGGGGGGGGGGGGAGTTTTGACAATTTTCCCTCTCTCAAACTGTCAGATAGGCAATTTTCCCGTCTGCATGACCCCCCCCCCCCCCCCACACACACACCACACACACACATACTGACTCAAACCAATTTATTGTCAGATTAACTCAAGGTTGTACTAACACACACACACACACACACACACACACACACACACACACACACACACACACTGGGGCGAACCCTGACAATAAAATACTGATACTTAATGGCAGAAAACCAGTCCGGTCGGTTAGAGAGGTGATCTGAGAGGGGAGGAGGAGGGGGGGGGGGGGGGGGGGGGGGGAGGGGTGGCATCGCTCTGGCAGGGTAACAAAGCAGAGACCCTGGCGGAGCCCTGGGAACAACACTTCCTGAAGCGCGAAGCGTTTCGCCATTTGAAATTCATACAACGACGACAACCACCACCACCACCACCACCACCACCCTGAAGACCTAATATGGAAGCTTTCCTTTTGCTTTCATTTGTGAATGAGACCAGCTCCTGGTTCCAAGTCAATGGAGGGGCGCTTCACAGGCCGCGAAGCCTGTCTGTGCTGATAATGCAGCCAGTCCCTATTACTATGTTTGGAACCACCACCACCACCACTACGGCTAGGACTACTGCTGTTACTATTACTACCGTTACTAGTAGCAGTAGCAGCAGTAGTAGCACTACTATACTGCTATTACCACTACTACTACTACTTCTACTACTACTACTACTATCTCGCTGGAGACAGAGGGGCGTATTGGCAAATTTCACCAGTTTCAGTTTCATCAAGTAGCTTTCACTGCGCGCGGACTAGTCCATACACGCTACAAGATATCTCTTTTGTTTCGCGTCCACACCGCGCAGGATTTATGGCTGATGGATAAATTCTTCTTCTTCGTACACTCAGACAGGAACCCCAGAGGCACTGACGAAGGCTGCTGCACGGCGGAGATCCTCCAGAGATCCACAGAGCTTCTTCCTCGTCGATGTGTCGGCAGGCCAGGTCTCTCTGCCCTTAGTTTCTGATGCGTGGGACAGTCCTGCAGGAAGAGTTCCACAGTCATTGGGGGCTGTACTGGAGCACCCCTCGACAGTTTTGGTTTCACTTCCCTTCTCCTGTCATAGCCAGTCGTATTCTTCCCGTGTCACCCGCCGCCTGGCTTCACCACAGAACGGGGCACGGAGACCTCCAGTACCGGGGGGCATGGGGGCCGGCACTCTTTCCACCCTGGGGGTCTCCAACGGACGGGCACCACACGGAGAGTCTCTACGGTTGCCTGTCATAGGAGTGGATGTCTTGTGCTGCCGTTATGCCCCTGGCGAGTCAGGACCAGCACCTACGACTTGAGCTGGCGTTTTTTATATCAAGAGTGAACTGCTCTCCTAGACTGGTTGCTTTGCTGGGGCTGAGTAGTCCAGTCTACCCGGCCATTTGTCCATAGCTGGAGATGGTTCACTGGGGGTGTCCTTCCCCAGGGCTAAGTTTATAGCGCGGCTCTTGATCGCGTGATGCTCCGGTCACTGGACATACGGGGATATTTCAGTGGAGAAAACAGTGCCACCTATCATCCCGCCCCATCCTGCTAGGAACATCGCCAACTGGCCCCAGGACTGCTTATTCAACCGGGCAAGCCTGACATCTATCGCAGCTAACCCGCGTATCTGGGGGCATCCCTTCTATCCGCCACCCAGAGACCCGCCTGGTCGGGGACGGTTGCCCCGGCTCCCGGTGATGGATAAATGAATTTACGACAAAGATGGCAGGATTCAAGACGAGGGTATCATGGATACGATTTAGCAGATGTCTGACCTGCACATTAGCCCAAGGCGCTGGTCAGAATTTCACCAAGGTGGCCCAATCGGCTGTGGAAAGAGTTTGTCATAATTATTAGAGTTGGTGCTCACAGTGATAGCTTCATCGGACAGAATGGTGCAGATGGTGACAACATGGTTTGACAGCTCTTTCCTCTGATATTAACCTGGAACTGCTTCTTCTTCTTCTTTGGCTTGAGTGAATGTCATCGACGATGTGTGGTCGTGGTTAGACAACAGGCATGGTGCAGGGGTTGCTGCTGAGCCATGTCTGGTAGGAGTATGAAGCCTACAAGTTCTCGTCCGTGTGTTCGGTGCTGCACACACTGTGATGGCATATTCAGTTTCGCTGTCTCAGAGTACCATTCCACACCTGCCCACTGACGAACACTAACCCTACACGCAACCTTGTTAAACTGGACTTAATATCTACACCAACCGTTTTTTTTTTTTGTTTTGTTTTTGTGTTTTTTTTTCTCATATATAACGTGAATGCCGAAGGATTTTTTTTGGTCCTGATTATGGCTCTGCTTTGGGTACACCTGAAGAAAGTTAATGGGCCAGAGTTCTAGACCAATCCCATTCCCCTCTTCAATCTCCCTTTTTATTTGTATGCTTAATCATTAATAGTCAAAATTTCGGCACTGAAAAGTTCTTGAATTTTTATAGAATTTGTCTGGAGGATTCTTAAAGCGGGCACACACACACGCGCGCACACACACGCGCGCGCGCGCACACACACGCGCGCGCGCGCGCACACACACACACACACACACACACACACACAAACGACCACAACACAACACACTTCAGAGACGGGATCAGAGAGAGAGAGAGAGAGAGAGGGGGGGGGGTAGGAGCGGTTCTGCCACCACACCGTCACATCTCAATCAATCAAACAAAAGCAAGAAGTGCAAGCCTCCAGGAAATTAGACAACATTTAATAACTGGGCAACCGGGAGAGGCAACACGGCATGCACACGACAGCGGCCATCCCACTGAAGGCCAGGCTGACCGGTGTCCGCGAGGTCCAGTCCAGGTCAGGCCGCGGCTATGGCGAGAGTGGCTGGACACAGCGGCGGTCAAGAGATGGGCGGAACTACTGACTGGGCTGGTCCTCGTATCCGTCAGGGAGAGCGTTCATCTTGGGGTTGTGGAACAGACTGTGGTTTCCATCCCTCCACGGAAACTTCTGCACGCATGGGCACACAGACACAGACGCATGCATGCACGCACGCACGCACGCATGCATGCATGCATGCACACAAACGCGTGCACACACACACACACACACACCATACGCGTGCATGGACACACACACACACACACACACATGCACGCACGCACACATATAGAACACACACACACACACACACACACACACACACACACAATCAACACAGAAGGGGAATACAGGAATACTCAGAATGTTGTCGCAACTGAAAATATAAGACACAGTTTCATGCTGACACCAGCAACTCAAAGACGTGAGAGAGAGAGAGAGAGAGAGAGAGAGAGAGAGAGAGAGAGGAGAGAGAGAGAGAGAGAGAGAGAGAGAGAGAGAGAGAGAGAGAGAGAGAGGAGAGAGAGAGAGGTGTAATATATGGAAATACACAGACGGTGACAGCTGTTGGAAGGCGACACACACTACCAGTAGTGCCACCAGGAGGACGGGTGCTCACAGACCTACAGCCTGCAACACTCTAGATATACTGGCACCACGAAGATCCTGGAAGGATCTGTATGCTGACACAGGGAGATGCGTGTTTAAACACCATCATATACCAAGCTGGAGACTGGCATCACAGAGCCGACAGCGGAACAGCAACGAGTGAGGCTGGGGGGGGGGGGGGGGGGGGGGGGGGGGGGGGGGGGGGGGGGGGGGAGGCAGGGGGGGGGGGGGGGATGCACACGGCAGCTGCTTGACGTGGTGGCGTCTTCCGCCGGTGGGCTCTGCAGTCAATGAAACAGGGGCTGGTACAACACGCATGGGGACGTTCCGTCACTGTCCTGTCATGTCCAGGGGCCATTACACACTGGCATCTGCCAGGGAGCAGTTACGTCCCATGACGTCTTTAATGGAATGCCCTGCGTGCGTGCCTGCACCCTATGTCCACGCAGCGTAGGCCTCCAAGGGTGGTGCAGGACTGCTGCCAGCTGGTTTGTTCGGCAGTTGGAGACAGTACTTCTCTGTGTCCCCCCCGCACCTTCGGACGAATCTGTTTTTTTGTTTGTTTGTTTTTTTTTTTTTTTCTTAATGCAAAGTCCAAGACAAATGACCTTAGGGTCAGTGAACAGTTCTAGGGCGACCAATTTGAGGCATGGCATGACAGCAGGCGGAGCCCATCCCCGGCCATTTGGCCGCCTTATGCTTCTCTGAACTGAACCAGGTATTCAGATACTGCCGGGTGGACAGAGAGAGAGAGAGACTTCTCTCAAGCCGGAAAAAAAATCTGAGTCCAGGCGTGGCAGCTCAAACTCAAGCCTGTCAGCTATGCAGATGAAACCTCTGCCCATCAATCTTTAGGTACAGTAACACGATATATAGTTTCTCATAAATGACGCTCAGAACGACTTATAACCACTGAACCACAGCATAAAAATGTATGAAAGAAAAATGGCTGACTTGCGCAAATCTTTAATGTCATGGACTCTACTCTTGGCCCTTAAGGGATGCTTTGAACAACGAAAGGACTAAGGTAATGGAGGTTTATGAAATCCGAAGTGTTACGCTAAGGATCACAGCCAAACCCTGCCTTGGTTTAAGGCTGTGTCAGGCCTGTTGACATAGGCTAGAACACCAGGGCTACATCAAAATGTTGTTATGCCCTGCATAGTTATGCGGGGATTGTCTTCAGTTGTGACAAGCTCCTAGCATAACATTTTCAGTCTCCAATTTCCCCGAAGTCGGAGTCTGGCACACGTAATGTTCTCATCCCCAGCTGATGCATTTGTACCACACAGTGTTCAAGTACTCTGGCTGTTCGGATGATCCCTGGAGTCTTTTAGCCAGGGTACAACAACAACAACAACAACAGCCAAACCAGAATCTTCGAGCCAGGCTAATGCCGTTTTCAGGCAGTATCTCAAACGTTTCATGTTACAAACCAAAAAGGCAGTGTATCATCACACGAGACTGTGTACAGGTGAAAACCCTAAAACTGGGCCCACTCGCTACCTTGGTGCGAAGACGCAGATGGGGGTAGGGAATGAACTCCGGGGGCTCCTGATGACCCGTGTGGATGACGTAGGCGTTGATCCAGCAGATGGCGACACCAGGTAGCGCCACCACCAAGGACAGCAACCTCCAGCGTTTGGCTCCCCCTGTCGGCAGCCATCAGTCATGTAGTCGTTTGATCGGACGCTGATATTCCCAGCAGAACTAATGCAAGACTTTCAAGACTCACGTGTGATGCTTTAACCCAACACAGGAAACAAGGGAATAACCTTAGATCACCTGCACGACGAAGTCATACTGGTGAAGTTTAGAAATCATGTATGATTTTGAACGACTCTGACAAAAAGAAAGGCTTTCCAGACTCCGGTGTGGTGCTTCAACCCAACACATGAAAGGAATAATGTTTACATCACTGCATGACAATGTGGTGCTGGTAAAGCTTATAGATCGTGTATGAATTCATCTTAAACTACACTAACAAAATCAACTGACAGACAGAAAGACAGAGTCACACACACACACACACACACACACACACACACACACACACACACACACACACACACACAAGATCGTGAAAATGTTTACAGCCTATGATCACTATGTTACATCACTCGCATATGTTATTCACAAAAGCGGCAGGACTAATTTCACATTCCTGGCGACATGTATCTGCATTTTCCTGTCTTTGGTAGACATTTCAGGAGACTGTCAGACTCTGTTTACTCTCCAACATGAACACAGGCCGCATTTCCAACATTTCCATGAACTTAAAGACGACTCTATTCGCCTAGCTGCTGTCAAATTAGATGAGACAC
>JADBJO010009301.1:57500-60000 GCA_016801955.1 Conus betulinus
TGTCACTGTTCTTAAGTAAGGAATCCACCTTGGCTTAAGGATGTTTCAGGCCATTTGATACAGGCTAGAACACCAAGGGTACATCAAAATAGTCTTATGCTCTGCATAGTTATGCGGGGATTGTCTTCAGTCATGAGAAGCTCCTAACATAACATTTTCAGTCTCCAAAATCCCCCCAAAGTCGGTGTGTGGCTGCCTATGTGGCGGGGTAATCAAAAACGGTCACATATGTAATGTTCTCATCCCCAGCTGATGCATTTGTACCATAGTGTTCAAGTACTTCGGCTGTTCGGATGATCCCTGGAGTTTTTTCGGCCATGGTACGACAACAACTACAACAAATGAATTAATATTTGATGTTAAAGATGGATTTTCTCAGCACTGGTGAGTTCATGGGCAAAATCCAACGTTTACAGGCCCCCGACTGGAAATCCAAACCCCCACTAGAACGCTTAACCGGCCATTTACTGAAAATCCAAACTCCACTAGTGGGCTTATCTCTTCCAATATAGATCTAGAGCCAAATTATTGACATCTTTAATCTTTGTCTTCAAATATGCCAACCACACAATGAATTTGACATTCGTTGATCATGTAGGGTGTTCTTTAATTGAATACATCGATGACTACTTCCAGACACAGCGCGCATGCGCAATGGGTGTCGTGAAGACTGGTCGATCAAGATGAGGTAGGCCTAGGCCTCCCCTCGCGGAAAGCATACAAAATATGGTTTTCATGGAACTGGCAACATTTTCAAACGAAAAGTTGCGACTGTGGAGTCCCGGAACATTGAAAATGTTCCCTAAAGTTCACAAGTTAACTCGACGAACTCTTGGCGAGATAAACTGAATGTTTCGTCGTTGAGATTTGTTTTCATCAATACCGATTTTGAACGGCTTTCATCAACACAAACCCACCAGCCGAGACAAGATCTCGGTGTTACGATAGTTCGCCCATCATGATTAGTTCGACTTTGTGCTAACCTTTAAATTTTGATCAAACCCAGTATGCAACGTTTTAACTAGCATTGTCATAACGTTGTGGTGCTTTACAAACCGTAATGTAAACAAGGCAGATCGTCTGACGACCAGAGACAAAGCAACGATCATTATCTTCTCTTGGCTCGAAACGGCAGTTTCTGCTAAACATGTTCGTGCACGGGGCTTAGGCCCATGGCGAAGAGACAGAACCGCTCCCTCAGAATTGGTCGCCGTCAATCAAAATTGGGGGGGGGGGGGGGGGGGGGGGGGGAACGGGAAAGAGGGGCGGGGGGGGGGGGGGGACTGAAAGAAAGGCGTTATTTGACGCGAGTGAGCATGGATAATTAAACAGCAGATCTAGCCCCCCCCCCCCCCCACCCCCCACCAACTCCATTTCCGTTTTTGTTTGTGTGTCATCTTTCTTTTATTCTTCTGGCGTATGTTCCATCTTTTCAGAGTTGCCTTGAAGGTTGGAGGGCAGCTGCTGACTGCTGTTTCAGTTTCCAAGACTGATCTGAACTCCACACCAACACTTACCATGCTGCTCCCCACTCACTGCCGAAGAACCTTGCACGGCGAAGAAACGACGACTTAATGCGCTGCTAAGCTTGGACGCCATAATGGTTTGCAAGAAAAAAAAAAAAAAAATGGTGGTGTGACGTCAACGTATATGTGCGTCATGACATGATGACGACACTTTGAACAATTACGGCTGAAGAAGATCAGAACAAAGAGAATCAAAGTAAAACCCGGGGGGGGGGGGGGGGGGGGGGGGGGGGGGGGGGGAGGGGAGGGACGGAGGGGAGGGGGTGTGTGTGTGTGTGTGTGTGTGTGTGTGTGAAGGAGGAGGGTTTGAGAGGGGGGGGGGGGTTGAGGGGGGGGGGGGGGGGGGGGCCGCGAGGGACGCTGTTTGGAGGGGAAAGGGGGAGGGTCCGTAACAGTAACTAAAAAAAAAAATATATATATATATATATATATATATATATATATTTGAGATGTTATTGACTGAAAAATAATGTCACAGGCTATTGAAGATAGAAAATACGGTTCGAACCTAAGATTGAATGCGCGCGTATGAGTTGTTCTGAGTAGATTTCACAAGCAGAATACAGGAACACACACACACACACACACACACACACACACACAGTGGCAGGCAACAACAACCAATGTCACGTCCGTCTCCACCACCACCCGTGTCACGCTGCAGTGAACGATGATTGTCCAACGTTCGTTCAGGTCAACCCCTACTATCCACAGTCACGTTGCAATGAATGATGATTGTCCAACGTGTGTGACGTCACCTCTGGCCACCAACAGTCACGTCACAGTGAACGATGATTGTCCAACGTTCGTTCAGGTCAACCCCTACTATCCACAGTCACGTTGCAATGAATGATGATTGTCCAACGTGTGTGACGTCACCTCTGGCCACCAACAGTCACGTCACAGTGAACGATGATTGTCCAACGTTCGTTCAGGTCACCCCCTACTATCCACAGTCACGTTGCAATGAATGA
>JADBJO010009301.1:65758-85264 GCA_016801955.1 Conus betulinus
TTTCATGAATCTGCTGTAAAATGTTTGTGTCTCACATCGTGCAAGTCCCAACACTCTAAAAGAATATGTTTCATTGTGAGTGGCAACATGACATGGAATGCACCACGGAGCTTCTTCACTCTTTAAAAGGTATGAATGGGTAAAATACGAATGGCCGGTGTGCAGCCGGCACAGAACTGTTTCTTCTTTACGACCACCAGACGAAGATGAGAGGAACTCCTTTAGGTTTGGACGGATCTGAAAGAGTTTGTTATCCGTCTGTGTATTCCAACCTCCTGCCAGAGGTCTCTGACATAAATCGTTATTTTTGGGTTTTCAGATCTGAGCAGGGGATTATATATGTTTGGACATTTTCCTCTGTTGTGGCCTTCTTGGCCACAACAGAGAACTTCTTACATTTCTAGCCAGAGAACCTCTTACCATTCTTACATTTCTAGCCAGGTCGACCGCGCGAACTCTGTTGTGGCATTCTTTGGCTAATAGATGATCAACCATTTTATTTCCCTCCGATGCCAACATGACCAGGAACCCAAGCCAGATTAATGTTTGTAACCATCCACTTTCCAGCTTGGTAAAAAGTTCAAAGAGGTGTAAGGTTCTGGATGCTGATGGTTGCGGCAGAGCTATGGCCTCCAAAGCTGACAGTGAATCCGACGAGAGAGAGAGGAGAGAGAGAGAGAGAGACAGTACGACTTTGCAGAACAGAGACTGGTGAATGCGCCATATAGGTAGAAAAAAGGAGCATACTAATAGAAAATTGAGTTTAAAAAAAAAGAAAGAAAGTAACAGAAAAAGAGGACAATTTCCAGCACAGATATTTTTTGAGACGATGATGATGATGATGATGATGATGATGATGATATTAACCAGTGAAAGGATTTGTAGAATAAACGGAGAGAATATTTAAGAATGCTGTCGCAGTACAGTACAGTCTCTGTCTGAAGTTTAGCGTTGCACAAGAGCGCTTTGCAAAAATGTTTAGCTCTTATCAGTTCTCCCGCGGTCGACCAGGCTAGAAATGGAAGAAACTGCTCTTTTCATACCGAGATGGCAGAGTTATTTGAAACCAATTTACCACACACACACACACACACACACACACCACACACAACACACACATATCAACCATGCACGCGCGCCGCGCGCGCTCGCGCCCACACACCCCACACACACACCCCAAGCAAACCCAAAGAATCACAAACAAACGAGAAGACCCCACAATCGCTCTGACAGCTGACGTTCGCGAACTGTTTCGAGAAGCGCGGAATAATGCCCTAGGCTCTCTCTCTCTCTCTCCTCTCTCGATCTCCTCTCTCTCTCTCTCTCTCTCACACACACACACAACACACACACACGCCGCACGCACGCACGCACGCACACGCACGCTCGCACGCAACGCACACACACACAACACACACACACACACACACACACAGCAACCAACCAAACCGACAAAAAAGCGAAAAAAAAAAAACAAAAACAAAACCGATAGCTAACGTTCGCGAACGCTTTGACAAGCAGAACAATACCCTAGAGCTCAGAGCTCTTCATATACAGCCCACGCCACCAGCCTCCCTAGCCTCATTCTGAGCCACGCTGCCGTCATGGCTGTGCCGCGTGTTGCGGCCATATGGTGGCTCTCCATCCTACTTCTTCTTATGATTCTGGAACTCGGCCGCGTTTCAGCAGGCCGTTTTTCTACACGCTGTGCCACGATCTCGAGGATCCGCAGAACACCATCTATGACTACACGGTCCCTCGCTTGGTGGACGAGGAGGAGACGCCGACACGCCCCGACAAACATCTCGCTGAGGGAGCTGGTTGGGGGACGTTTGGCGCTAATCATCAATGTGGCCACTTTCTGAGGTGAGAGCCTCAGTGACTTTTGGGGTCGGGGCGTCTAGCTCGGCACTAGGGGGCCTAGCTTAGCCTAACATTTAGTTGCCTTGCCTAGTTTGCTTGCATTTAGGGCCTAACCCTGGCCTGTATTTTAGGGCCTAATCTTGATATTTAGCGACTAGCCTAGCTTACATTTAAGGCCTAGGTTAAGTTGTATTTAGGGGCTAGCCTAGCCTGTATTTAGGGCTTACCCTCGCCTGTATTCAGGACATGGCCTAGACTGTATTTAGGGCTGAACTTAAGTCTTGTTTCGGGCCTAGCCGGGAATTGTATTTAGGGTTTAGCTTAGCCTGTATTTAGGGCCTAGCTTAGAGGTGCATTAGGGCCTAACCCAGCCTAATATTTAGGGCCTATCCCGGCCTATGTTCACGGCCTGTCCTATCCCATGTTCAAGGCCTAGCCTAACCTATGTTTAGAACCTAGCCTAGCTTATATAATTAGGGACCTATCTGGTCTGTATTTAGCGCCTAGCCTGGCCTGTATGGCTATTTAGAGCCTAGCCTCTCCTGGATTCGCTAACGTAGCGAGCAGTTTCAGTGTTGTTAGACCCGACAGGGGGGGGGGGGGGGGGGGGGGGGGGGGGGGGGGAGGGGGGGAGTGGGGGGAAAGTACTGAACTTCAGGACATCCTGGGAATAGGATTGAACCGTACTACTGTTGCTTGTGGACACTGACGTCGTGATGATCATTGCTATGGAAAAGGAATGAACTCGTTAATATTGTTGCATGTGACACTGACGGTTCTTAGATCAGTCACTCTTCTAGGTAACTCTCGGTTGTACGAACGAAATTCCAGGACCTTTTTATTTTCTTTTTTTTTTTTTTTTTTTTTGCTTTTTTTTTTAAATAGCTGTTTTGCAAAATCAATCGTTTACGAATAACACACTGATGTCAAATGTATAGTGGGCACAGGTTCTTTCTTTTCATCATTTCGTTTTGATGCAATACAGTCCATTCATCCAAGTGAAGTTTGGGTCTCGGGGAAGGAAAGGCTCTTTTGGATTAATCCCCCGATCGATGATGCCGCCCCCCCCCCCCCCGGAATTCATACCTATAAACGATGTCGCAAACTGACCGCGCATCGTAGATCCAACAAAAATTCTACAGGCGAACTGTTAGATCTAGACTACACCGTAACTCTGTAACTGGAATGATAGAGAATGCGTGAGATTCCCGATAATCCTGTTCGCGGTGTGCCCTCGGGTGCTAATGTGCTGAAAATTATCACAGACAGCGATCTCCGAAATGATTAGGATGGTGAAATGGTAACGTTTCATCCACAACCACCCCGTCGTAGGTACTACAACCTTCATGTTGTACAACAAAATACACTACCTCTACTACACAACTTGCTAGGCCTAGTAGCACGCAGTAGGCTAGATCTAGTCTGATAGTTCTAGGTCGTGTCTCAATGGTATTAGAGGCTTGTAGTATCTTGTTTGTTTCTCTCGCATGGGGGGTTAGTGGTTCTCGGCTAGAGAGATCGAGATTATTTTCGCGTACGCCGCGTTCTATTAAACGTTGCCATACCTCCCTGCTGGTAACCACACTCCGTCTTCGGAGCTTGCTGATTCCAAGATTACAAAGAGGCCTACCGGTGGTTTCGCCACGCTTCGCTTCTTCTTCTCTCGTCACATATATCACATATTGGTGATTTTCACCTTGAACCATCGCGAAGGATGGGGGGTGGGTGGGGAAGGAGGAGAGGTGGGGGCGGGTTACTTTGATGCCACACATTACATGGTTTTTGAGCTGGGTGCTATGACTTGGCTGTGGTGGTCACGAAGAGCAAGATGACGTCAGGGTTCTTTAGAAGCCCACACCAACGAACGAACGATGACCCGGTTTGGATGTAATCTCTGCCTCGCGCAGTCACGAGCGAAAAACGATGCAGTCACTCAGTTTCCAGCGCGAGGCTCCAGCTCTTTTAGTACTAACGAAACCGCGCCGATGGTTATCGTTCGTAATATGCGGTCACCTCTGCTGAAGTCATTGAAAAAAAAACCAAAACAACCAGTCATCCGTTTCAGTCGCATCAGTCTCATAGAGTACTCCACCCCGCCTCTGAAACGCATGATTATCGGTTCGGGAATGTCCTCCCCCCAAAAACCGCTACCCCCGGTCGTACAGTTCTCGAGTGTCGCGCTCCCCTGCTAGCACTGCACACTAGTAAATGGCCTCTTTGTAGTTTTAGTATGGCTGCCCCGCAGTCGTCGCCGTTTACCTAGGCACTGTTGTAGGCTCCTATATTGTGCGTCCCTTTTGGGGTGGTGGTGTTCAGTTTAAGCGCTGGACCGAGCTTGCAATCACGTTCCTGGGGGTGGGTTCGGGCTGTATGGGCGGGGGGGGGGGGGGTTTTGTTTTGCGTGTACTCCTGGGGTGATGCCTGCGTTCCGCTCACGTCTAACCACGCTCCAATCCACCAGGCATCCCCTCGGTCACACAGCTGGAAAGCGCGAACACTCCGCCCGCGCCCGCCCACATGCCTGCCGCTAACCCACTAGACCGGAGCTCAGACCCCATTACTACGATGGGGAGGGGGGCCGGGAATGGAAGAAAAGAAAGGGCAAGACAGGATAAAGTGAAGAGAGGAAAAAGTGGGTGGGAGATGGGGGGGGGGGGTGTGGAGGGGAGTGGGGGAGGAGGGAGGGGAGAAGGATTAGGTATTAATCGGAAGGTGCGTAGGAAAGAGGGTTAGTGGGAGGGGTGCGGTCGCCGCGTACACAATCCCCATATACCAGAGGCCCCAAATACAAAGAGATCTCCCCATCGCCCTAGCAATGTAACAAATACGGCTGGCACTTGCTATACAAGGCCAATATCAACACAACACAACCCCCCCACACCCCCCAACACCCCCACACCATCACACCCACACACCACCCTCTCCCCTCAACCCCCCCCCTCTCCTCCCGGCCCCCCTTGACCCCCACCCCCCCCACCCAAGGGCTGGCCTCGACCCCGAGGTCGGTCGCCCCTCTGTTTCGCCCTCTCTTTGTCCTGTTCTTTTCTTTTTGTTGCTGTCTTTCGGTGTTTGCTTTGGGTTCTTTCTTCTTTCCCCCCACCTTCGTGTTGGGGTGTTTGTTCTCTCTGTTCTCTCTTGTTTGTCCCCGTGTCTCCTTCTTCCTCCGGTGTCCCCTCCTCTGGCTCTCGAGCTCCTCCTCTCCCATGCATCTCTCCTGGTGTCTTCCCGTTGCCTGCCCATCCAGCTCGGTTGCCCTTTGCTGCCTCCCCCTCTCTCCGTGTGTTGTGGTTGTGGTTTTGTGCTCTCCTCACTCGTGTTTTCTTTCGTGGGTGTCCCGCCCGTGTGCGGTGGCCCCATTGTTTTGGGTTGTGTCTGGAGGGGGTGGCTCTTCGCCGGTTCATTTTGGTGGGTGTTGTATGTTGTGTGGTGTTTTGTTTGTGTTCGTGGCTTTGGTGGGGTTGCCCCTCCCCCCCGCCCTCCCCCCCTCGGTCCCCCCTCCTACCCCCCCCCTTTCTTGGGGTGTCCCTCCCCCTCCCCCCCCCCCCCTTCCCCCTTTCTTTTCTTTTTTCAACCATCTTGCACTCTCTTCTTGCATATCCTTCTTGGTTTCCCCCTGTGTCTTCCTTCTCATCGTTCTCCCTACTTCCCTTGTCCCCTAACTAACTCCTGCCATCTCTAACACTCTCTTCCCGAATGGTTTTTGGTCCTAGTTCGCACTCGCCCATCCCCCTCTTTTTCTCATTAAGATGACTTAACATTGGCCTTCTCACGAAAAAAAAAGCCACCTATGGCAAGTCCGCTAATTAGGCCGGCAAGGACAGCACGTTCCCTCCTCGCTTTCATCGGCTTTCCCACCGGGCAATCTCTCTCTCTCTCCTCTCTAGGCCCCCCCCACCCACCCACCCACCCACCCACAGTGTTCGCCACACCCACACACACACCACACACACACAGCTGTCTCCTCTTGGGTGCCTGGGCATGGAATTGTCATGTCTGCTTGAGACTTTGGGCCGGCCGTCGAGTCAGCCCTGGAGATCGCGAAATAGATGATAAGACAACAACAACCACACACAACAAAAACAGAAGAAAGAAAGGAAACAATACAAAAAAAGGGGGGTGGGGGTGGGGGGGGTGTGGGTGGGTGGGGGGACGGTTCGGGTAGGTTCAGAATGATCTCACTTGCCACAACACACACACACACACGACCACCTAAACTTTGCTTTCGAGCACTCTGCAATGCTTAATGCTAAGATTGCCCCCCCCCCCCCCCCCCCCCCCCCCCCCCGGCCCTTCCCCACCCTTCCCACCGAGAGAGAGAGAGAGAGCAGTTGACTTGTGGGGTATAGCCCAGCCGACCGCACAGGGCCATGTCCAGTGCTTTCACAAAGCGCGTTGACACAGCGTTGAAATCAACTCCAAAGTCATTCAACAAAAAAAAAAGTCCACAAAACCCCTTTAAAATACTACCTTCTAGAAACATACCAGTAATTTTGTTTTTAAAAAAAATCGTAAGCTTAGATTCAGATGAAAAAAAATGTTGATTCCTTCCACAAATTCAAAGATCACATCAGGTGGGGCATCTCTGAGCAAGCTTTTCATGGAGTCTTACGTACGGCAAAATCCTTAGGCCTACGTCCTCACATCCAGCAAGTCCCAACACTCTAAAGAGTATGTTTCATTGTGAGAGGCACACGACATGGAATACACCGCGGAGCTTCTCATTTTAAAAAACAAATGAAAAGAGAGAGAGAGAGAGAGAGAGGAGAGAGAGAGAGAGAATGGGGGTGTAAAAGGAGTGGTCGGTCTGCATGCAAAAACGGCACGGGGCTGTTTCCTCGTCACGGTCGCCCCAGGAACGGGTAAAATCCCTTTCAGGTTTGGCCGGAGATCTGGAAGAGTTGGTTATACCCGTCTGCGAGTTCCTCTCTTGTTGCCAGAGGTCTTGGACGACAAGCTTGAGCTTTGTTGGGGTGTCAGATCACAGTGTGAGGGGCAGACAATCTACTCTCTTTTATTTTCTTTGCGGCGCTCTTGGAAAAAGTTGATCAACGAACTCGTTGCCTGGAATTATCATAATGGCTGGGAACCCATCTCCCTCTCCATTCCCCCCCCCCCCCCCCCCCCCCCCCCCCCCGTCGTCTCTGTACTCACCATGGAACGCCTGAAAACCCCGCTGCGTAATTACGCTCGCATCTCTTATGTAAATCGGTCAAAACGATCATGCTACAGAATCCTAGCCTGAGTTCTCCCGGCAACTGCGTGCACAATCGCAGACGCAAAATTTGCCCGCTAGCAATCGCGCCCGAACTTTCTGTCCAAGCGCTGGAAAAACAAAACAAAACAAAACAAACAAAACCGAGGATCGGGAAATTATGCGAAACAAACAAAACTAAGAAGCAGCGCTCTAAAACAAACCAGTCGAGACAAAGGAGTTTGCTGTCCTGATCAACAAAAGTGCGATCTCTCTCTCTCTGCCGTTCTGTCTGTCTGTCTCTCTGTCTCTGTCTCTCTCTCTCTCTCCTCTCTCTCTCTCTCTCTCTCCTCTCTCTCTCTCTCTCTCCTCTCTCTCTCTCTCTCTCTCTCCTCTTTCCTCATTTTTGTTGTTGTTCTTCTTCTCCTCTCTCTCTCTCTCTCTCTCTCTCTCTGTGAAGATTTTTCAGTTACGTGCGCATCGCTTGGTAAATTGGTCAAAACGTTCACACAACATCCCAGCCCGAATTCCGCAAGCAGCTGCGTGCACAATGGCAGCTTACATTAACTTCAGGGCACAAGCCTGAACCAACCAAACGACAACACACCCCACACCTCCCTCTCCCCCCTGCCATTCCTTTCAATCAAAACAAAAGCTGCAGTGGTTTCTCTCTCTCTCTCTCTCTCTCTCTCTCTCTCTCTCTCTCACACGCACACGCACGCACACACGCGCACACACACACACACACACACACACACACACACACACACACATACGCACGCACACACGCACGCACACACGCGCACACACAAACAACCGGCCAGCTGCTACCACCAACCAAACAGTTGCCGTGGGATTTCAGCGATCGATACGCCGTTAGCCGGACCAAATGGCCCCCTTGGCCGAAAGACAGGCTGCACACCACAAAATGAATGCGCCAAGGCATTGCATAAGGAGTCCAGTATTTGTAGACTGGCGCAACTGATTGTTTTGAGAATTTTTTTTTTTTTTTTTTTAATCTGAAAGTTGATTCTTCGCAGTGTCTTTCATATGGCCCTCGAGGTACAAGAGACAGATTAAAATCAAAGGAATAGGATTACTTATTTATTATTTATTTATTTTGCTCTTGAAAACCGGCGCAGTGATAGGCTCACAGGTGAGTGCAAAAGCCTGAAATGAGTGTCAACTAAGGGGAAGGTCACGGACTCGAAGATAGTGTGATTTCATCGGTGAAGAGCCCTCCCCTCCGAAACAAGGGAAGTAATTGGTGACCAGTTGTTCTCCTGATCAAGGATCAGTTTCAGATGAATTGAAAGCTCTGCTCAAATTCATGGTAGGCCTCAAAACGCTTACATGGATTATAGTATAGCGTTTCAGTGGAAAATCCTAATTATGGCGTGGGCCCGCGACTCCGAGTAGTCGGTCAAAGTAGCCCTTGAGCTGCTGCGATTGGTGCAGCCTCTCTCTACACCGCTCTCCTGTTCCTGCCTGGCGCGTGTTTTTATCGTCGTGTTGTGCGACTTCATGTATGGGCTAGTACACTAAATTATCAATAATTGATGGTTGGTTCAGTGAGTTTTTTGTCTAGCAGACCCGCTTTACTGGAATGCTGAAGAGTGAGATGTTGGTTCTCTTTCAAGCTGAACTTGATTGGAGGGACATCACTCGCGTGCTTGTAGTCGACCAGCGACAGGTTATCTTATTTTTATTTTTTTTTTTTTTTTTTCCGTATCGAACGATCTAAGGGGATAATATGTCATGTTCGTTCAGGGGAAGTCACTCTTACAAGTCCAGAAATACTTCAAGGAACACACACACACACACACACACACCACACACACACACACACACACACACACACACACACTCACTCACTCACATCACACATATACATATATATATATATATATATATATATACTGTAAGCTAACTTGTTAACCGCCTCGTCCCCCCCCCCCCCCCCCCCCCCCCTCTCCCCCTTTACACAAAATTTTCGTTCAAGTCAGGGGGTGGGCGTTAACTAGGTACTACTACCCCCTCTGCAGAAGACCAATTGCCTGATTTCTGGGATGGGCATTTGCAGCTAATTGAAGAAAAGAAAACATTACAATTCAAAACAAGCTGAAACTCTTTCTCTCTCCACACACACACACACACACACACACACACACACACACACTCCTACCCCCGCTCTCTCTCTCTCTCTCTCTCTCTCTCTCTCTCTCTCTCTCTCCCTCTCTCTCTTACACACAGTCACCACTTTGAGCATTTGTTTTCTTATTGAAACCGCTTCAAAGATCAACAAACAAACAAACAAAAAAAAAAAAAAAAATCGTTGTGGGGAATACAAAATTTCAAACACCAGAGAAAATGTCTGCATCAGATCGAAGGGAAATTCAGCTTCTGGCAAAGTGCAAATGAGGCAGGTCGACGCTGGCTTCTTTAGTCGTCTTCCTCCAGTCCACCAAAGTCAACTTCTCTTTCTTCCCCATCACCAGAAGACTCGTCTGCCTCTGCCTCCCTGTCTTCTCCATCCCTGCCGTCACCTCTGTGGGGCAGATTGGCCTGGATGTGTTCTGGGAACCATTCCAGTGGTCTGGTCATCCTGAGACCCACCCAGCGCGTTGGAGATGGCACACATCGGAGAAATGATGTGCTGATGGTATCCTGACCCACTCTGCCCCATGCCTAGCCCACCCAAGTGACGACGTCTTGCCGTGATGGCTGCCGTAGGTTGTCAGCTGCTGTCAGGAGCCTGGGCTGGGTCATCCACTGCACCCAGCAATCACGAAATGCATCCTTGAATGGCTTGACTACGCTGACGTCCATGGGTTGGGCGAGAGCGGTGCAGCCCCCCAGGAACAAATACGAGGTCAACGTCCCGGGCAGCCATGGCAGCCCCGCACCTCAGCCATCCTGTGTACCGTGTAATGATCCAGTGCCAGCAGACGACGTTGGTCTGAGTGACCTGGAACCCTTTCCATCCACAAAACAGTGACTCCCGGGTCATCCGCCCGTTTCTTGTTGCTGTCACACGCACATTGTCTGGCACCTGGAGCTGGAGGAGGACTCGGTTAGGGATCTGCCCGTTTCTCTCACGAAAGATAACAAAGGCTGGAAACTTTGTTCCATCTGCTGCCACCAGCAAAGCTACGGTGAATCCCCGTTTTTTTTCAGCCTTCGTTGCCTTTGTCCGTACCACTTTTGCCCCTTTCATGTCGTTGGTGCGGTTGGGCCGACATGTCGAACCTGACCATGGTCTGGTCCATGTTGAGGATATGCAGAGAGGATACAAATGACGATGCCTCAGCCGAAGTACACTGCGACGAAATTCTAACAACTGTTCCTCAAAATCACCAGGCACCTTTTTGGCTGGTGCAAGTGCCTCGCCGGGTGGAGATTCCATGCCGTTTTTTTTTTTTGCGGCGCTTCACCCACATGGGTGAAGCGAGGAATCCTTCCAGACTTTGAGCGCCCGCCCATTCCATGGCCTTTCGTTGTAAGTCCATGTTTCTAACAACTCTCCCCTCAGCTCGTTCTTGATTAAGATCATCGAGGACACCTTGATCAACTTCTTCAGAGCGAACTCCTCGCCCGTGGTGCAGTCTTCGTTTCTTTTTTCTCTCTGTTCCTGTTTGATGCTGCATCAGGTGATCTCGATTTTCTCTCCACTCTCGAATCCTTTTTCTGTCTTCTCCAAATTCTTGGCCAGTTTGAGAAACATTCCCTCCTGCGAAAATGATCTTAAAAAAAAAAAAAAAAAAAAAAAAAAAATCCAAGGCTGCAAGCTTGAACTCAAGAGTGTAGGATTTGCTTCGTGTGGCATTATGAGTTTCCTCCTATCACACAGCCAGACACAGAAGCCCGTTTAGGAAACAGAATGAATTTACACTGTGAAAGAAAAACCGTTATCTACAGAGTTTTTTCGTCACAATCTAGAATGACATCAAATGAAACTGTCTACATCATATTTAGGCCGACATAACCTCCCTTCCCCTCCCACCCATAGCATCCGTTTTGAAAAAACAACAACAACAAAACAAAAAACGGAAGGAAATAAAATTGCCAACAGCAAGATTGGAAAATGGGGGATGGGCGTTAACAAGGTAGTATACCTTTTGCACAATATTGAACAAAAAGGGGGTTGCAGGCGCTTACTAGATACTGGACGCTAACAAGGCAGTTTACAGTGTATATATATATATATATATATATATATATATATATATATATATATATATGCATGTATGTTATGTATATATATATGTGTGTATGTGTGTGTGTAGAGAGAGAGAGACAGAGATGGATAGATAGATGTGTGTGTGTGTGTGTGTGTGTGTGAAAAGAAAAAAAATAGCCCCCCCCCCCCCCCCCCCCCCCCCCCCCCCAAACCGCTTGGTTGTCTTTTTCCCTGTCTTTTTGTTTTTAATTTTATGTCCAATAGTTCGGTACCGAAAGGGACCTTTTTCTGGGACAGGGGAGCTGCAGACATCTACGCACAATGTTATCATACTATCGAATAAAATTGTATCACACTATCGAATAGAACTGTATCACACACTATCGAATAAAATTGTATCACATTATCGAATAAAATTGTATCACATTATCGAATAAATTGTATCATGCTATCGAATGAAATTGTATCATATTATCGAATAAAATTGTATCACACTATGGAATAAAATTGCATCACACTATCGAATAAAATTGTATCACACTATCGAATAAAATTTAAAATTGCATACTATCGAATAGAATTTTCGGTTAGTTAAAACTGGGCAGGTGAGGAGTATAAATGCATAATTTAAGATCTAGTTGCTCAGTGAGGCGAATGCAGGCGGAAATCTGAACAGATTTTAAATAATTAATTAATTAATTTTAATTAATAGCGAACCGCCAAGAACACGTAGACAAACGAATCACAAGACATAACACGACGACGCGTCCTGTGTGTTTTGTAGCTTGCCTGAAGAAGACCTGAGAGGGCGAAACGCGTTGTGTTTTGTCTCTTATAGTTTGTCTACGTTTTCTTGGCGGTTCGCTATTAATTACATTTAAAATTTGCATAATTTAAGGTTTCCTAAACGGTTTAGGGTCAGGGTTAGGCTTATACTCTCGGTCAAGCAAGGGTCAGGGTAAGGTCTGGATTGGGGGTAAGCTTTCGGCAAATGCGTAGAAGGCAGAAAAGAATACAGGCGTTATTTGGTTCCAGAAGCTATATTGTTGCGTTTTTCACACACACAGCTCAGCATGATAGAAATGGCTCGTAAAAATAATCAGTAGGATGATGTTACCAAAGAAAGGCCACAGTTGTTTCTGTTCCTAAAGAAAAAAGACACAGTTGTTTCTGTTACAGTTGTTTCTGTTACTAAAGAAAAGACACAGTTGTTCTGTTACAGTTGTTTCTGTTACTAAAGGAAAGCCACAGTTGTTTCTGTTACCGAAGAAATGCCACAGCTGTTTCTGTTACTAAAGAAATGCCGCATATGAAATCTTTACACATGGAAGCGCGCGCACACACACACACACACACACACACACACACACACACACACACACACGCACGCACGCACGCGAACACACACACACACACACGCATTCACGCGCAATCTGACGCCTGTCGACGCCATCTTGTTTCCCTTCACGAACAACTTCTGAGCGCCGCCGGCAGAACGTTTCAAGCGTTCGCCGCAAACATGCTGTTGTGAAGACAGAACTCCTAGTTTTGCCACCAAACAGAACGAACGTTCTGCACAGACACCTCTCCACGTTCTGAGATCTGGCGCCAGATAGAGATCTATTTTGCACAGCCTACATGAGGGCCTGTCTCTAACTTGACAACCCACCCACCCACCCCACCCCCAACACAACGTCCTCCCCCCACCTTACCCCCCCCCCCCCCCCCCCTCCGTCACTCTCTGAGCTATTTGACCTTGAAGTGATGTCGCGTGGGTTGTTTTGTGTGCCCTTAAAGCTGGTACACCCACCCGATCATCATGAATGCCGGCGTGGGAAGTCATAGATGACTGCGTGGGAAGTCATTAATGACTGCAAGGGGAAATCATAAGTGACTGCATGAGAAATCATAAATGACTGTTTGAAAAGCAGATATTTGTAAAAATCAGTTTTTCTTTTTTTGCTCGTTTTTGGGTTGTTGTTTTTTTTTTTTTTTTTGTTTTTTTTAAAACAGATTTTGGCGATAACCGACAGATCAAGATCTATTTTAGGATAAAGGGTTCTATCTGGATCTTTGGGTATTTTTGTTTTTGTTTCGAACCTTTTTTTTTCTGGCTCTAGATTCCACAGAGAAATGTTGCGGTGTGGCTTGCACAACACCACTACACCACACCACACCACACTACACCACACCACACACCACACCTCACCGCACCACACCAAACTACACCACATTACACCACACCACACCACACTACACCACACCACACCACACTACACCACACCACACCTCACCACACACACACCACACAAAACTACACACACTACACCACACCACACCACACCACGCCACACCAAACTACACCACACCACACCACACACTACACCACACCACACTACACCACACCACACTACACCACATCACACCACACCTCACCACACCACACACCACACTGCATCACACTACACCACACCACACCACACCACACCACAACTACACTCACCACACCACACTGCACATACAAATACACGCGTGCTCGCGCACATCTACACAAAACAAGCGCGCGGGCACGCACGCAAGCGCGCACACATCATGCGCAAACACTTACCCACTCACCCACTACCCCCCCCCCCCCCCCAAACACACACACAGAGGAGCGCGCGCGCGCTGACCCCAGGACATACACATATCAGAGAGAGAGAGAGAGAGAGAGAGAATTCTTAATCTTTATTCACAAGAGAAACAGGCAAGAAGAGAGAGAGAGAGAGAGAGGGAGGGGGGGGGGGGGGGGGGGAATGTAGGATATTGCGAGTTACGATCTGAAAAAAAAAAAAATTCTTCCAAATCCTAAAGAGATTGTGTCGTGCTGTCCAAATGTGGTGTCTACAGCGCTCAGCAGCTCTGTTGTACTGACAGAACAGCCACACATGAAAACAAGATGGACACGTAAAAGATCGAGGCCAGCCATGTCCGATCCGGATCGGATCGTTTACCCGCTGGCCCCGCCGCTGCATGATTACCATGACAGTCTTTCACCTTGCTGCATACCTTGATAAAGTGACAGGTACTGGCCTCCACATCTCCGATGCCATTCGTCCACAGTGACAAATGAACTGCTAATCAGAGAAAGAGAGAGAGAGAGGGGGAGAGAAGAAGAAGAAGACGAAGAAGAAGAAGAAAATAGAAAGTGTGCGTGTGTGTGTGTGTGGTGTGTGTAAGAAGGCAGGCGATCATTCAAGCCAGTGCGCCAGATGGTGAAATTAAAGTTCAACCCGATCATGAATTGACAAACGAGGCAGTCGTGTGGCGGACGTCAGAGGAGCACACCACCACGTGCTCATCGGCAGGTGCCCCTTATGGCACAGGCCCGTTGTGGCACAGATCCGTTATGGCAAAGGTCCGTTATGCCACAGGTCCATTGTGCCAAGGTCCGTTACGCCAAGGTCCGTTGTGCCCACAGGTCCATTGTGCACAGGTCCGTTATTGCAGAAGTCTGTTATGCCACAAGTCCATTATACCACAGGTCCATTGTGCCAAGGTCCGTTGTGCCACAGGTCCGTTGTGCCACAGGTCTGTTATGCCACAGGTCCATTATGGCACAAGTCTGTCATGCCGCAAGTCCGTTATGCCAAGGTCCGTTATGGTACATGCCCGTTGAGCTACGGGCGGTTCTGTCACAGGGCTGCTATGGCACAGGGTCGTTATGATACAGGGCTGCTATGGCACAGGGCCGTTATGACACAGGGCTGCTATGGCACAGGGCCGTTATGACACAGGGCTGCTATGGCACAGGGTCGTTATGACACGGGCTGCTATGGCACAGGGCCGTTATGACACAGGGCCTGCTATGGCACAGGGTCGTTATGACACAGGGCTGCTATGGCACAGGGCCGTTATGACACAGGGCTGCTATGGCACAGGGCCGTTATGACACAGGGCTGCTATGGCACAGGGTCGTTATGACACAGGGCTGCTATGGCACAGGGTCGTTATGACCACAGCCACAGCCCGCTCGGTCCGCCGCAGCCACGGCACCGCAATCCACCAGAGAGCAGTCAATGTCAAAGTCGTCAAGACGCAACCCACCGGAGGAGACACTGCACTGCTGCCGAGTCACTTCGGTGGTGTTCAGTGGCGCTGTTCTGATCTTACATACGCAAGACACCCACCTACTAAGCCCGCTACTGACGGCAATAATTGCTTAGTCGCGGAGCCGGCGTGAGTGAGCTCTCCCTCCGGAGGGCGCCACCACGTCCGTCCAACGACAGCCTCCATGGACTCGCCAATACCGGTGACCCCAGCGGAACCCAACCAAGGCCACAGACGTGGAGAGGACATCGAAAACAGGGTCACCATGAGAGCAGGGCATGAAGGACCACAGAATTTGAGACTTTTTTGTGCTGATCGATGAGAATGAGGATGATAAAGATGATGCTACGGATTTCCATTTCGGTCTGAGACTGCGTGACAGGGCTGTTACTCTACGCTTCTTTTATAATACATCACGTCAACGGGCCCGAGAGATACAGACACCTGCAGTGTTGGTCAGGAAATTTGAGCAAACCCTCTCAGAGATGCATCCATTAAGTGGATGAAACTCGACTGTGTGGTCCCAGTCTCCCAACTGAGCCCGTAGCAAACTGAACTCTGGGTAGGAGCCGGTCGGGGCAGGAAAAAGCCCGCATGACTCTGATGGGAATCGAAACCCGCGACCACCCAGCCGGGAGTCCGCGACGCTAACCACTTCGCCACGGCGGCCGGTTGAATAATGTACAGTCTGTTACGCCGACATGATAGCTTTGATATGCCTGGTCGTACACACTGAGAAACAATCAAACATAAACCTTGCGAAACAGCTTGTATTCAGTGCAGATAAGCTGTCAGGAACAGAATCTGTGTAAATGGACTGCGTTATATTGCGTCTGGCACGCAGAACCCATAAAAACCAGGGCGCACAGACACACTGGCACACAGAACTGCCACACGGGGGGGTCATTAAAACTAGCAACATGTGGACACCTAAACTAATACAGAAACCGTTGCAGAGGCAGAGCAAAATAATGGAATGTTGGCGGCAGGTATGAAAGGTCTGATTTATATAACGTGGCCACTTTTTAATGAAAATGTATTGTTATATCATTCATTCCACTGGACAAAAGGGAGCAAAACAAACTGCAAAGTCAAATTGTAAGTTGTTTGTCCTCCTTTTAACATCTGGAGCTCCAAGGGACTGTCAGTCAACACCAAACTCAGGCTCTTCAACACCATCATCAAGGCAGTTCTAACAATTGTACGGAGCGAAAACCTGGAGAACTACAGTCACCACCACCAAGAAAAAGTGCAGGTGTCATCAACAACTGCCTGCGTAAGATTCTCACAAAACTACTCACAATTACAAAACCACGCGCGCGCGCGCGCGCGCCCACACACACACCACACACACACACACACACCACACACACACACACACACACACACACACACAACACACACACACACACACACACACACACACACATACACACACACACCACACACACACACAACACACACACCACACACACACACACAACACACACACACACACAACAACAACACACATAACACACACGCGCGCGCGCGTGCTCCCGTGGCGTATGATCTGTGGCATAATGGGCCCGTGTCATAAGAGACCTGTGTCATTGCAGAACCTGTGTCATAGCAGACCTGTGAAATAGCGGATCTGTGTCATAGTAGACCTCTGTCATAGCAGACCTGTGTCATAGCAGACCTGTGTCATAGCAGACCTGTGTCATAGCAGACCTGTGTCATAGCAGACCTGTGAAATAGCGGATCTGTGTCATAGCAGACCTGTGTCAAAGCCAGACCTGTGTCATAGCAGACCTGTGTCAAAGCAGACCTGTGTCATAGCAGACCTGTGAAATAGCGGATCTGTGTCATAGCAGACCTGTGTCAAAGCAGACCTGTGTCATAGCAGACCTGTGTCAAAGCCAGACCTGTGTCATAGCAGGACCTGTGAAATAGCGGATCTGTGTCATAGCAGACCTGTGTCAAAGCAGACCTGTGTCATAGCAGACCTGTGTCAAGCAGACCTGTGTCATAGCAGACCTGTGTCATAGCGGATCTGTGTCATAGCGGACCTGTGTCATAGCAGACCTGTGTCATAGCAGACCTGTGTCAGTAGCAGACTTGTGTCATAGCAGACCTGTGTCATAGCAGACCTGTGTCATAGCAGACCTGTGTTAATAGCGGGATGATCTCCTTCTCTGACGGTCTCCCCAACGCCCTCCACCATGCTTTCCAACCCCCTCCACTGCTTTGGAAGATGTGTTCTACTTACATCACCTTCCTACCTGCCTGCCAACTGACCAGCCTACCTACCTTTTAGTACCTACCCACCTACCTGTCTACCCACCTACCAGCTAACCAGCCAACCTACCTTTCAACACCTACCCACCTACCTGCCTACCTGTCTACCTACCCTGCCAACTAACCAGCCAACCTACCTTTTAGTACCTACCCACCTACCTGCCTACCTGTCTGCTTACCTACCAAATTATCACTTACCTAGCCCTATCTACCTACCTACCTGCCTACCAACCAGCCAACCCACCTGCTACCCGACCGATCTTCCTACCTACCTACCACCTACCTACCTACCAACCAACCACCCTACCTAACCTACCTAGCAACTTGCCATCTACCTACCTATCTATCCACCTACCTATCTACCTACCAACCAACCAAACCACCTACCTACCGACTGACCTACCTACCTACCTACCAGCCAAACTACCTACCTACCTACCGACCAACCAACCAAACCACCTACCTATCGACTGACCTGCCTACCTACCTACCTACCTACCCTACCTACCTACCTACCTACCAACCAACCAACCAACCAAACCACCTACCTATCGACTGACCTTACCTACCTACCTACCTACCTACCTACCTACCTACCTACCAACCAACCAACCAACCTACCTACCTACTAACCAACCAACCAACCTACCTACCTACCTACCAACCAGCCTACCTACCTACCTGCCAACCAACCAACACACCTACCAACCGACCTTCCTACCAACCTACCTACCTTCATATCTACCTACCCTTCATACCAACCAACCAACTCACCTACCGACCGACCTTCCTACATACCTACCTACTTGCCCGCCTACCTGTGTATCTACCTCCCCCCCTTCCTCCCTCCCTCTCTCCCTCCCTACGTACTTACCTACCTACCTGCCAACCCGCCCTCACTACCAACCAACCTACCTACCTACCAACCTACCTACCTACCCACCTATCCCACCCTGCCTCTCTGTACCTGTCTTTGTCTGTTGATGCCTGGTCCAGGGTTCACCTACCAGTACCTCCAGCTGAATGCACTGTCTGGGAGGTTGCGGGTGGACGGGGGGCTGGCCGTTCTGGGCGTGCCCTGCAACCAGTTCGGCCACCAGGAGCCCGGCCGCCAAACCGGACGGAGCTGATGAACGGCCTCCGCTTCGTCGTCCGCCCCGGCTCCGGCTACGTCCCGCGTTTCAAGCTCACCGCCCCGCAGCGACGTCAACGGCAGCAAGAACTGCCGCTGTACAACTTTCTTAAAGGTGGGGGTGTTGTTATGCTTTTTGGGGTGGTGGGGGAGGGGGTGTGGGGTTGGGAGAGCAGGGTGTGGGGTGGTGGTAGTGGAGGGGGAGGGGGAAGGGGAGGCGGGGGAAGGAGGGAGAAGAGAGGGTAGGGGAAGACACAGTGAGGTGGGGGGGGGAGGGGGGGGGGGGGGGGGGGGGGGGGGGGGTTGGGCGGGGGTGGAGATTGCTGTGTCATGCTTTTTGTGGCTTGGCAATCTTTCAAGGTTTTCAAGGGCCTAGAACCAAGAAGGGGGACAGACAGACGCACAGTGCAGCACCACACACACACACACACAACACCACACACACAAACACACACACACAAACATACACACGTACAACAAGCGCCGCGCGCTAAATTTTGCTGCTGCTATGTACTATTATACCACGACTACGTGTACTACTGCGAGATGCTCCCATCCTTCTACCTCCATTACTACCACAGAGTCTTTATAGGATCTCCGCTTTGCGGCTAATGTGACTGTTGTGTGTCGTTGTTGTTATAGTTCGTTTTGTGTGTTTGGTTGTAATGTGTGGTCTTGGGATAGCTGAGGATACGGTTTTTGGCCCGTTACCACCATAAAGTATTACTACCAGGATTCTCCGTACAAAACACCACCCACCACCACTACGAC
>JADBJO010009302.1:12500-15000 GCA_016801955.1 Conus betulinus
CAGGCTCACTCAGTTTATTAATGAACCCACAGGATTACAGATTCGAGTGCAACGTGTTTGGATCTGGTTCTCACACAATGCCCCAAACATTGTAACATCCACTGACGTTTTGCCAGCTATTTGCAGTGATCATAGTGTTCCTTGCGCCATGATTAGACATACTGTGGTCAAGAACCAGCCATTCAAAAGGACCATACTTAATTATAGAAAGCTAAATGCTGATCGCTTTTGTGACCTGTTAGGCACTGTAAACTGGGACGACATTACTACTCGCAACAGATCAGTAGATCAAAGTGCTGAAATGTTTTCAAAAATATTAATGGAAAAAGCGAAACTATGCATGCCGTCTAAAGTTATTACTGTACGTCCTGACGACGTCCCCTGGGATGACTGATGAAATAAGACTGTTAATAGAAGAACGTAAAACAATACACAGTATAGCTAAACATACCAATGATCCAGAAGATTGGTGCAGGTTTCGTCGATTTCGGAATTTATGACATCAAGAGAAAGACAAAGACAACTTGACTATGTTGCTGAATTAGACAATAAGGTTTCTAACTCCACAAATTTTGGTAAAAAAGAATGGTGGCACCTGGTAAAAATCTTTTTTAAAAAAAAAGAAAGGTATTGACTCGAACGAAATACCTCCAATTGTTTGTAATGGCATTGTAAACTATAGCAATACAGACAAGCGAACGCTTTCAATAAATATTTCATTGCTCAGTCCACTTTGGAAAATGATGATGATGAAGTGCCAGATGTACCATTCATAGTTCCAGAAATTACAGACATTTCTTTGACAGCTACTAATGTTAAGGATGTTATCTTGAATCTGAACAAGAATAAAGCAGTAGGGCCTGATTTGGTTCACAACAGGTTGTTGATTGCATCTCTTCCAGTTATATTGGATCCCTTGACTACCATATTTAACAGAAGTATGATTGAAGCAAGTTTCCAAACGTCTGGAAAACAGCCCATGTAAGTCCACTACATAAAAAAAGAATCGAAAGATCTTTGTAACAACTATCGTCCAGTCTCTTTGCTCAGCTGCGTTGGAAAGGTTCTGGAAAGATGTATCCACAAGCAAGTTTTCGATTTTTTTTTTATTGACAAATGATATCATTTCACCTTCCCAATCCGGGTTTATCCCTGGTGATTCCACAGTCAATCAGTTATTATGTATCTATAACGATTTATGTTCCTCATTTGATAGTGGAATCACAACGCAAGCTGTGTACTTTGACATTTTTAAAGCTTTTGACCGTGTCTGGCATAGAGGCCTCATCCGTAAACTTGAAGGCAATGGCATACGAGGGACGTTGTTAGCATGGTTCACCGATTATCTCTCCGATCGTATGCAGGCAGTTGTAATCAAGGGTGACCAATCAGACTATGTCAGAATCCCTGCAGGAGTTCCCCAAGGCTCAGTTCTTGGACCTCTCTTATTTCTTATTTACATTAATGACATTACAGACGGTATAAGATCTAAAGTTAAACTTTTTGCGGACGATACCAGCATGTCCCTCTCACTTAATGATCCTACTATTCGCACAGAAATAATCAATTCTGATCTACAAAAAAGATACATCTTTGGGCGCAGCGCTGGAAAAAAAAAAATCAGTGAAGAGAAAACAGAATTACTTAACTTTTTACGGGGCAATCATCTAGTCTTACCCCTTATGTTTGGACAAACGTATCTTCAAGGCAAAGACAATCATAAACATCTTGGACTTATACTTCAAAATAATTGCAAGTGGGATGAACATATTAATGGTATACGGAACAAATCACTATGCTGCTTTCCTGTATGAAAAGTTTCAAATATAGATTTAGTAGGAGAGCCTTAGAAATCATGTATAAATCTTTCGTATTACCTAATTTTGACTATGCAGATGTTGTGTGGGACAACTGCTCCGAAATGCAATCCAATTCTCTTGAAAACTTACACCTAGAAGCTATAAGAACAATTACTGGAGCTGTTCGTGGAACAAGTCATCAAAAATTATATGAAGAATCTGGATTTTTGCTCACTCAAGGAAAGGAGGAAAAGACATAAAATTTATATATTATTATAAAATGATAAATGGCATGTGTCCGGTTTATTTACTTGATCTTTTGCCTGGTCTTGTTTCGGACAGGAATCCTTATCACAGGAGAAGACCGTTAGAGCGTACAATTCCAAAATGCAACACTGAGATATATCGGAAATCCTTCATTCCTTCAACTACATCTTTATGGAATAGTCTCCCAGATCATATAAAACCAGTCCATCCTTAAGCGTAGTCAAGCATCATTTATCGGCTGATGATCCTGTCATACCACCGTACTTTTACCATGGCGAGAGAAAAAACCAAATCATTCATTGCCGTCTTCGTCTTGGAATCAGTGATCTGAGATATGATATGTTCAACGCCGCCATCTAATTAACGACCCACTGTGTGAGTGTGGCAATGGGGAGGAAACAGCTGAGCACTATTTTCTGTTGTGTCCTCGTTTT
>JADBJO010009302.1:20000-22500 GCA_016801955.1 Conus betulinus
TTACTTTCGCACAGACGATAGAAGAGAGAGTGGGCCAGTTTTTGTTCCGTTTTGTTAAAGGGATGGACCCTCTACACACACAGCAGCAATCTTCCAGATAAGAAAATCGAAAGTAGGATGATGCATTCAGGACCGTCTGAAGGAATGAGAGATGACGAATTTTGACTGAATGATGATCGGGGGAACCCATCCTTAGCGCCCGCGGGCAGTTCGTTATTCGGTTCTACCCAGGTAGGCAGCCTATTATGCGAACGATAGTAGTGTGGGTGTTACAGCACTTAGACGTGGAACTCTTCCACGGGATACTGTCAACAAGAACTGTCAACGAAGAAAAAACCTAATCTGTGAACAAAGACAGACCTCCTGTACGTTATCCTCATTCATTCGTCTACTACACGAGAATGCCGAATGCTGTGGGCCCCTCCTCCGGCACGTTTGTGCCTTTGAAAGTTCTTGATGAAGCCATCGGCATTGTCAGATCCATGGTCGACTTTGTCGTTGTTCGGGATTTTGGGAAGGACGCTCACTCCAGAGGCAAAATCTTGTCATGAGTAGAGGGCTTGAGAAGAGTGTCCATCATGTGCTGGTCAGAGCAGCTGCACTGAACACCACAGAATTCGCTTGGGACCTTGCACGGCATCTGATCTGACTGTCTCACGGCGATTCTGACGTGGTGACAAGCCCTGATATGGCCCTTTGCGGTCGGCTGGGCTATAAGCAACATTACCTTACCTGAGCTCACGGCGATTTGGTGAGGACTGCTTTACCTGTGCCAGCCAATGCCAGAGCCGAAGCAGGGGGAAGCTGATACGTCACTTGGGAACGTGGCGATGGAGAAACTGCGCGCAGTGTCGTTTACGCCACGCGACGATGAGACAGCGAAAAAAAAAAAAAAAGACCGGAACAAAGCCAAAATGAATGAATACATTGGCAAAAAGACGAAAGGCAAGAAAGAAAGAAAGAAAGAAAGAAAGAAAGAAAGAAAGATAGCAAAGAAGCAATCAAGCGAGTAGAGAAGAAAAATTAAAAACTTCGTGTGTGCGTGCGTTTGTGTGAATGTGAGTGTGTGTGTGTGTGTGTGTGTGTGGTGTGTGTGTGTGGTGTGTGTGTGTGTGTGTGTGTGTGTGTGTGTGCGTTTGTCAAAGTCGAAGTCAAAATTCATTTTCAGATGGAACATTGAAATAAGCAATAAATCTGCAATCAAGGCCATTATGTCCAAAAAAAAAAAAAAACTTTTTTTTTTTTTTTGGACATCAAGCCATCCACACCAAAAAAAAAAAAAAAAAATTAGATGAAAACGACAAAAAAAAATCACAAGATAAGTGAAAAAATATGAAAACCAGAGAAGAAGAAGGGTTTTTTTTTTTTTTTTTTTTTTTTGTTGGTGGTTGTTTTTTCTTTTTTTTTCTTTTTTTGGGGGGGGGGGAGGGGGGAGGGGGAAGGGGGGGGGGAGGTAGGGAGGTGAAGGTAAATGAGAAGGGAAAGTAGCAAAAATAGAACAAGATGAGCGATGAGAAGAGATCGAGAGAGAGGTGTCGGGAGAGGGGGAGGCGGGGTAGAGAAAGAGAAGGGGAGGGAGGGAATTGGAGAGCGCAAATGAGAGAGAAAAAATCGGAGAAGAGGGAGGAGAGGAGGAATGAGAAGGAGAGAGGGGAGAGAGCAGAGAGGGAGATGAGAGAGAGAGAGGAGCGGAGAGAGGATGGAGATGAGGAGAGAGGGGTGGGGAGTAGGGAGAGAGAGAGAGGAAGAGACTGGTTATGTACAATATGTACATTGTCTTCTCGCTCACCCGACATACGCAAAAACGCAGGTCCACTCTGTGTTCCACAACGACGAGTTTGAATTCCATGAGCTGATTCAAAGCATTTACATTCCCCCAAACAGCGCAAGATTTATTGTGAGGCACTTTGTTTTTCTCCTGAAGAAAAAGAAAATGGAGTTAGAATATCAATAATTGTAATTCGGTGTTTTAATGTTTTGATGCTGTAAGTTTTTTTTTTTTTTTTTTTTTTTTTTAAAATGCCAGCTTTTGTTGCCTTCCTCTGCCTGCATTGCATTATTCCTGTTCCATAATATCTTTTGTTGTCTGCAACTGGGAGTGAGATGTTATTGTGCTTTATCTGTATGTCACACACACACACACACACACACACACACACACACACACACACACACACACACACACACACACACACACACAGAGCAGCAGCAGCTTTTATGCTGCATATGGGAGAGAGAGAGAGAGAGAGAGAGAGAGAGAGAGAGAGCATGAACGAACAATTTACTTTCAATGGGGTCGGGGGGGGGGGGGGGGGGGGGGGGGGGGGGGGGGTAGGAAGGGAGGACGCACAAGTGTTATCTGTGTGCACTTGAGCCCCCCAAAAAGGAAAATGTTCTGTTGTTGCCTCGAATTGAGGAATGAGATATTGGTCTGCTTTATCTCTCTTTACCACACACACACACACACACACACACACACACACACACACACACACACACA
>JADBJO010009302.1:40000-42500 GCA_016801955.1 Conus betulinus
ATACAGGAATGGGATTTGATGTCGGCAGTAACACCAAGATATGAAGGATCGCTCATCGGCCCTGCTCTCCTCGTCTGCCTCCCCCCCCCCCCCCCCCCCCCGACACGTCTCTCTCTCTCTCTCTCTCTCTCTCTCTCTCTCCTCCCCCCCCCCCCCCCCCCCCCCCCCCCCACACACACACACACTTCCAGCATATTTCCGCACATATATTACGCCAGTTGCTATGATCGACAGACACACGTATGCTATCATATCTCGTACGAAGTGTACAGCATTTGGCGTTCACCATGTTTTTTCATCCTTTGTGGACAAACACTTCCAGAGTATTTGTGCCATACACAAAATATTGCTGTCTGAAAAAAAGCACTGTTAATTACCTGACCAACAGGTGTTTTTAACCGTTGTTCCCTTCTTTTTTTTTTTTTTGAAAAGGTTTTTATTTCGAAATTCAGAGAGCACAAACCAGACACCATGAACACAAATACAGGAGCATATTCAGTTAAGTATAACACAATGATTAGACATAACTCATATCCAAGTGTTGACAGTTGTTTACACCTCAAATCACAGACGTTTGTGTAAACGGGATAGTGATTAACAGAATCGCATTCATATTCGATTAATTACAACGAGGTGACTGGACGTAATTCATTAACAAGTTATTGTTTGTTTGCACATCAAATCGCATAAAGAATTATTTTAAATCACAACAAACCTTAGGGAGAGAAATCAGAAAAGCGTAAGCAACAGAAAACAAAACAAACAAACACACGAACGAACGAACGAAAAAAACAAAAACAAACAAACAACCAAATAAAAACAACAACAACAACAAAAAACTCAACCTACAGTTGGCCGTTGTCATAGCCTTTGTATACAATGGATAATTTGTGTTTTACTCCAATAACGTCAAGTATGGAATCCATTGTGCCACGAAATTTCCATGGGACATGTTAAAAAGAGCAGCATACTTTTCTATTTCGTATCTGGCTTTCAAAAATACAAAAAAGATTTGAACTGATGGTACACTCTTTTCACATTTACATTTATAAATATAAAATTTGGCAAGTAGCAGGATTAAGTCAAACGTTCTATCAGATTTAAAATTACAATCACAACCAAACAGAACAATATTTTCATCAAGCAACAGTTTTATAATATTACATTTTCTGTTTACCACATTTTGAAGCTCTTTCCAGAAGTTTTGTACATACTGGCAGTGCCAAAAATATATGTTGAATATTTTCTTTTTCTCTCTCACAAAAAGAGCATTTATCTGACTCTTCAATTCCCATGTTTTGCAAAATAACATTGGTTGCCAATATTCTGTTAATAATTCTCATTTGAAACCATCTTAGTTTAATGTCTTTTATCTGTCGGACTTTGTGAAAAGTTTTCATCCATATAACCTCCTTATGTAGTCTTGCATTCCATTTATTGCAAAAACCTGGTTCCGTTAGGTCTTGATTTAATAAATAGTAATAATGTGAGGCTCCTCTTGAAACTGAACAGATTTCAGTTAATAATTTACAAGTCATACCTTCTCACAATATTTCATTTCTAGTCCAGTTTCTCTCGAATAGTTTTTTCACAGCACTAACATAACCATTATATGTAACAAAATCTGTATTGATACTGTTTTATCAACAAAAGACTGGAAACTCAAAAATTCACTGTTCTCGTCCAGAAGATTCCGTATGCAGAATACATCGTTTTCAATCCAGTTTTTATAAAAGGTTGATCTGCCCCCAATCTTTAAGTTGGGATTACAAAACAGAGGCTCTGAACAGAGTTCCTCCGCAGTTTTAACATGAACAATCTTACCAGTTTCTCTATAAGCGTTGAATACGTCTCTCCAGAAGCTATTCAGTTTATTGCTCCATGGCAGATTGGATCCTAGTTTATTGATAATTTCTGCTTTTTCATACACTGAAACAAGCACTTTCTTCCATCTGTGTTTACTTAATAAGATTTTACGAATCCAAGTTAATTTTAAAGCATTTATATGTTTTTTTATGATTGGTATTCCGATTCCCCCCTGCCCTACGCTTTTCACAGACGTTTTCCTACTGATTCTGTCTCTTTTTTTGCCCCAAACAAACTTATATATAAAATTCTGGATTTCATCGGTAATATAGTCCGGTGGATTTGGTAATAACATCCATAGATGGGTTAGTTTGGAAAGAATCATTTTGTACTCCAAGTTCAGGGGGTACTTTACAATGAGAACGAAGAAATGCTGTCTGTGTGTCTGTCCATGGTCAAAATGTATTCCACTCGCTCCAGACAAAACTTCTCGGCTGATCTTTCTGAAAATTTCTATGTATCTTCATTTTGGGTCACGGATGATGCCCGATGCTTGGTTTTACCAGAATAGCCGTCATTAATGGCTGTGGCCCCAAACGGTTTTTCTTTATGGAATATCTCAGAAAGTACTTGGCCTGTGACGAAATACATTTTGACGCATGTTGATTGTGACTTTTATTTTTTATCATGACGC
>JADBJO010009302.1:70000-75000 GCA_016801955.1 Conus betulinus
CGCAACAAATTTAACAGACGGGGAACCTGGGTGTACCAGCGAAGGAGCAAAGAAGAAGTAGCCGTCAGCTATGTTCAGTGGGTTTGTCGGTCAGTAAATTAGTTGGTCGTCTGATTGGTCGGTTATTCGGGTGCCATTCTCTCTATGATTTGTGAAAATTCTACCAGTCAAGCGAAAAGACCGGCGCAATACGCTCTAAGACAATACAAGACATTTCTAAAAGACTTGTTAATAAGAAGACCGCCAAACAAAGGGGGGACAAAGAAATTATTAGTTAACATCAAAACAAATGACTTTGTTTTAAAATTCGTTTACAGCGCGCTAAAAGAAGAGGGTCCTGAAAATCCCGCTGTCTGTAGAACGTAGAACCAGACCATAGAATTACAGGAGCATTTGAAAATCCAGCCCTTTGTGGAATGTCGAACCAGACCCTGGGGTGTTATAGATCACTGGAAATCCCGCCGTCCACCGTGGAATATCGAGCGTGGGATTTAAGAGAGAAATAAAAAATCCATAATCAATGAGCTATTGGAGCAGAAACTGAGATATCAGGTAGTGGTAAAAATTCCTCATTGTGGAAGATGTTAGAGCAGGGTTTGTGTTCCCTCATTCTGTGGACAAGGGTATCCTCTAGAAGAGGCTTTTTTTCTTCCACTGGGGTGCTCGTCTGTCAACAACTCTGAATTTATGTGGGACAAATATGAATACAAATACATCAGTGCAACACAACACAACAACAACAACAACAACAACAACAACACACTACTACTACTACTACTACTACTACTACTACTACTAAATGATAATAATAATAGTAATAATGATAATGATAATCATCATCATCATCATGTTGATGAGGAGGAGGAGGAGGACGACGACGATGATGATAATGATGATGCACATTAAATAAACAAGTAAATAAATAAATAGATAGATAAATGAATAAAACATTAGGAATGGCAAAAACACTCTGACATTAACCTACTTTTTGAAGGCTTAATATTGAATGATTTGTACAACACATATTATGAAATCTCATGCGATGATGATGATGATGATGATGATGATGATGATGATTACGATGATGACGCCGACGCCGACGACGACGACGATGATGATGACGATGACAACGACGACGACAGCGACGACGATGAGGATGATGATGATGTTAATGCTGATACAACGCGACAATGGCGACGACGGCGATGACTATATAATGAAGATACCTGCCATGCTGATCACGGAAGAGAATCAGAAGATCTGAGGACATTTCATGCCATAGTCGCCACCCCGACCCCCCCCCCCCCCCCCCCTAATTGTCTATTCTAGAGGGAAGAGAAGCCGACACTAATGACCTTGAGCTGGCCACAGTGTCCACACCTCTAACTACAGCCGAAGGCCACGAGCATGTGGCTGAAAACATCAAAAAATTATTGCGCCAAGGCCGTGCAGTAAGGAGTCGAGTATTTATATCCTGGAGCAGTTAGATTTTTTTTTTTTCTTTCTTTCTTTTTTTTTTGTTTTTTTTTTCTCTTTTTTTTCTTTTTTCTTTCTTTTCTTTCTGTTTTTTTGTTTCTGAAAATGGATTCTCCTCGTTTTCTTTCATATGGCAATCAAGGTACAAGCCAGGTGGTTCCATGCAGATGTTGTTTGTTGTCCGTCGAGACGACGAAGACCATCTAGTCATCCAAGCAGATAGATTGAAATCAAAGGGGTGGAACTATTTGGGGATTGGGGGGGGGGGGGGGGGGGGCGTTCGCCCGGCGGGCGCAAAGCAGGGTCACGGGTGAGTACAAAGGCCTGCAACGTGTGACACCAACTGTGGGGAAGGTCGTGTGTTTGAAGATGGCATGTGATGTCATCGATGGAAATCCCTCCTAAGACGAGGGAAATGATTGGTGGGGAGTTGTTGTTGTTTTGATCAGTTATCAGTTTGACATTAAATGCTGGTTCAAATTCCTGGCAGGTCTCAAAACCGTGTACATGGATTAGATAGTGGTTTAGCGTCACATCCTAATTGAGGTGTGTGTAGCCTGTGGCTCCTCTGACCCTAAAGAGAACATCGTCATTCCTTGAACTGGTCATGATGTGGCCCTCCAGTCTCTCTAGTCTTTCACCCCCTTCCCCCTCTCCTCTCCCCCCCCCCCTTTCCGTGACCTTCACCACAACTGTCGGTCACGACGCATGCGCAAACAACGCCATGGAGCCGCGGACTTTGAAGCATGAGCCGGAAAAGATGAAGGAAGAAGGGGGGGGGGGGGGAGGTCCGTGGGTGTACGTGTACGTGTAGGGGGGTGGTGGTCTGTAGACCCGAGTGGGGACGGGATTGGGATAAGGTGGGGGGGGGGGGGGGGTGAGTGATGAAAGGCGGGCGGGATCGAAGGGTGAGAGGCGCTGGTTGTTTTGCTGAAGAGCCTTGATGGACACTGTACACAGATCAGGTTCGGGAAGGGTCACCTTCGGCCGTCCACACCGTTTCTTCCTGGTTGCAGTTTCAGGGACTGCATTTTACCTTTTAAGTTTCAGTGACTACGTTTTACATTTTCAGTTTCAGTGAATACATTTTACATTTTCAGTTTCAAGGAATACATTTCACATTTGCTTTCTTCTCTTGGAACGTTTAACTCCCCGTCATCACAGACTCGCGTCATATTGACTGCTGTCCTCTCAATCAATCAACAGGCACAGTAGAATTACCTTCCTGAAGGACAGAAAACATAAGAGAGAGAGAGAGAGAGACGAGTAGAGAGAGAGAGAGAGAGAGTATGTTCAAATACTGAAACTCCCTGTGACCATTTTTCGTTCATTTTACCCTGCACTCTGGGAATGGCCGGTGATAGATCTGATGTATTCAAACTGGTGATGCCTGGGGCACCATGGTCAAATCCGAAGAGAAAGACCACGAAACGAGGCGAATGGAGGCACAGGAGCAAAAACCGTCAGTGTCGTTCAAGCAGAGCAAGCACCTCCTTTCAACGTGGCTCACCTCCAAGTCTGCCCTGTCCGCACTGCAACAGACTATCCAATGCGGCGATCGGCCCTGATCATATCAGCCATTTTCGTACACACTCCACCACCCAGTGGTAGCTGAAGTCGTGGTCACCTTTGCCCGCGAAGGACAATCAACAACATGTCCACACTGTGATATTTCATACAGCTCAAAGTAGAAGCATTGTAACCAGTTCAAGTTTTGTTACTTAGGACTCAATCTGAGTCTGCTGTTCACATTGACACACAGAGTTATGGAAAGAGTTCATGTTTGAATTCATTGAAGCAGCGTAAGTCCAAAGATGCTTCAACATAGCATGATGTGGAACTTCAGTGTGTTGCCAGACGATGAATTGCAATAGTGTTCTTTATATCTTGGCATAAACAGCTTTCCAAAGAGTCAAAACTAAGTACCCACTGTTTTCAAGCTTTGATAAAAATGAATGTTCTTGTTTAGGTTAAAAGTCCAAAAGCATATATCATCGCAGTAGATTGTAGTATCTTGCCGTATAACCCTTGGCAACAATCATGGCATTTTTATTATCATTTTTCATATCTTTACTTGCACTTGTTTTCATTGTGTCCTTTTTTCCCCTCCAGGCAAAACGATCTCTGAGATGAAAAGGAAGTGCCCCCTCTGTTCTACAGATCAACGGAAACAGGCCAGGCAGGAAATGCTGCTGCTCAGCTGTAAACTCGGAAGGAAATCTTACATAAATGTTAGCGAACCGCCAGGTGGAACATAGACAAACGAGTCACAAGACAAAACACGACGCGTTTCGACCTCTTAGGTCTTCTTCAGGCAAGAGACAAACAAATAGGACAATGAAATGAACGAACTTTTCACCTAGCTTAGAGTTAGAGATCTCCAGCGCAAGGTGGGCAGGCGTTGAACGCGGTATTTGTCTGTGTCTTGCCTGAAGACCTAAGAGGTCGAAACGCGTCGTGTTTTGTCTTGCGACTCGTTTGTCCACGTTTCTCTGGGCGGTTGGCTAACATTTATTTAAGACTTGTTTAGATTTCCGCCTGCAGTCGTCTCACTTTGCAACTGAACTCGGAAGGGTTGACAGGATTGGAAGTCCATTTCCTTTATACAGCTTAGGATCAGAGATATAGAAACGCAACAGTCTCGAATTCTTTTTTATTTTATCACTTTCACCATTCATCTTATTTGATGTCAAGTCATTTCTTTTTTTTTCCCCGGCATTCACACCGCTGTTCTGTTTTCAGCATTCGTTCTGAGGTTTCAGATGCCGCTATGTGTGAAACCTTAGCAAGAGGATGGAAGAAGACCCCACCGGGTTTGTTCGTCAAACCAGCAGGCCACTGTTTGCGAACCAGAATGCATTCTTACCCCGTATCAAGGCGAAGAGGAGTGGAGCTATACCTTGTTTCTTTCCTGCAGAGATACTTGGTACACAGCCGTAACTAGCAAGATCGTTCATTGCCGTGGATTTCAGTTTCTAAGGTGGAGATCTACACCTTTTGGACACCCAGAGGAAGAAAAAATGTCATTTTTAAACAGGAACCTGGGATCAAAACTTTTCCTGACAGAATTGCTTCATGAGCTTTCAAAACGAAAAGACAGAAAGAAAAAAAAAAAAAAAAGAGAGAAAGAAGGAAAACAATCACCCAGTGCATTTGACCTACTCGAAGAACTTTACTAATGACTACAGAAATACGGCGAACTGTTGTTTTTCACCAAAAGTGTCAAGAATGGGGGAAAATACATGTTGTACCAGACGAAACCTGTAAGTTCTTGATAACCACTATGTATGATTAGAAAACGCTTGTGTTTAGCTCGTGTGAAACTTGGCAGGGACAAATAAGGATCAACTGACGGCTGTTTGGGTCTCCCATGTCTAGTTTAAAACAGCCATCCACTCATCCCCATCACCCCCCCCCCCCCTACACACACACACACACACACACACACACACACACACACACACAACACACACACACACACACACACACACACACACACACACACACACACGCACGCACGCACA
>JADBJO010009302.1:80000-82500 GCA_016801955.1 Conus betulinus
CCAAGTTTTGTGTAAGTGGTATCGGCAACGTCATTCCTCCGTCTCACACTTCGCCCAGTATAGTTTGCGGCTGACGAGACACAGCCTACTCGCCTACTCGTCCCCCCCCCCCCCCCCCCCCCCCACTCCCCCGACTCTCCTCTGCCGCCTCCCCCTCCCTCTCCTCAACCCCCCCCCCCCTCCCTTATCTTCCCCTGTCTGTCCTTGCGCGTTTTCTCCGTGTCTTAATTAACTGTCCTCCCGTCTCCACTTCCCGTTTTGCATACATCGCCGTTCTTCTGCACACAGCATTAAAGGACCGAGAATTGTTTTGTGCATCTTTATGTCTGTTGTCTATGATGTCACGGATACGACACAGTTTTTTTTTTTTTTTTTTTTTTTTTTTTTTTGTTTTTTTTTTTTTTTTTGTCAGGAATTCAGTTGTCCGTAAGGTGTTGCGTAATATATGACCGATGATTTACACAGCTCTGTGTGGGTTTGTTTGATATTCTGGCTTGAACTTTTTAGCGCTGGGTTTTTTGTTTTCATTTTGTACCTTGTATTTTTTGCCTCTCCTAACAAGAACTATCGTTGGAGGAATGTGGAGACGATGAGTGTCCGGAGCAGGGATGCTTATTCAGGCTGGCTCCTCTACAAACGAGGTACTGTAAGCCGGGGGGGGGGGGGGGGGGGGGGGATGAGCCGGTGATCTCCTGTGTATGGTGTTGGATCAGAACACGTACCACTTAATGCAAATCCGCAGTGAGCGCAGTGCCTGCTACGGCAGGTTGCCACCTGGCGACATGACATTGATGGCTCCCTATGGCCGGCTTATTGGGTGGACCTTTGACGGAACGATCCAGATGCGGCTGTGGAAGGGGAACAGGGTAGAAAAGCAGGGAGATGACAGAGCGATTTGAAGAAAGCAACGCTAAGTACAGGCCATGGGGTATGAAAAGAAACTGGGCTACTGGAGAGAGAGAGAGAGAGAGAGAGAGAGAGAGAGAGAGAGAGAGAGAGCATGTGTGTGTGAGAGAGAGAGAGAGAGAGAGAGACAGAGACCGAGACCGAGAGAGACGAGAGAGAGAGAGCATATGTGTCTCTGTGTGTGTGTGTGTGTGTTCGCGCGCGCGCGCGCGCGCGCGCGCGCGTGTGTGCGTGCGTGTATGAAACAATGGAATGGGTGTATGTGTAAGTCATGTGTATATATTTTCATGCATAATTAAGATTGTGTTGCTACCTTGTTCGGTAATCTGAAACTAGCCAGATGGACCGACACAGTGCCATTTCCATCCAAAATGTTCAAAACGTATAGAGTTGGCTGATTGCGTCCACCAACTCCGCTGAATATGTATTCCTTGCGCGCAAATGTCACAGTACAGAGTAATCGTTATTATATTTGTTGTACCAAATAATCTGCAGAGTTTCTGTACATACTCATGAACCGCGCATGTGTGAGGATTTTTCTCACCATCCCACACCCCCCCTTCCACCCCCCCCACCCCCCCCACCCCTCCACCCCCGTTCCCCTTCTCCCACCCCGTTCCCGCTGCTTTCCCTTACAGCTCACCTTTACCCCTCCCCTCCCCCTCTCCCCCTTGTCACCTCTTTCCCTCCACCCCCATCGCCTTTTTTCTCTCGCATTCCTTCCCTCCCCTCACCTCTCTATCTGTCCCCTCATACTCTCTCACTTTCCTACCTCCACTCTTATTTTTTTTGTAAATCCCCTCTCCCCCCCCCCCCCCCCCCCCCCCCCCCCCCCCCCCCCCCCCTCCTCCCGCTCGCTCTCTTCATTTTTTCCTCTTTTTTTTTTTCTCCTTTGCTTCCCGCTTTAACTGTCCTTCAACCCACGAGCCCTTACCACCCACCCACCCCCCTCCTTTTTTTTTTATTTTTTTTTTTTTTTTTCCTTTTCTTCCCGCTGTACTATCTTCCCACCCATCCATCCCCCAAACCCCCTTACCCCCCCCCCTTTTTTTTTTTTTTTAAAGCTTTCTCTACCCCTCCTCCCCCTCCCTCCCTCCCTCCTCCCCTCCCCCCCCTCCTCCCCCGTCCACCCGCCAGTTTTCCCTATTCTTTTGTGCATTCTAATACGCTGAATTTGACACCCGAGACAGTAGAGTTCTTCAAGTCCGTATGTCTGGAACACAGCTCTGATGAAACATCTTTTGGACACCTCAATACTTCTTCTTCATACGAGAACAAAGCAGTCTTGTGAAATGGAATTTCCCCCCCCCCCCCCCCCCCCCCCCCCCCCACCTCCCGATCCTCCCAACCTTTATTTTATTTTTATTTTTGTCACTTTTCTTACACCCGTACTGTGCTCCTCCCCCCTCCCCTCCTCCCTCCCCTCCCCCCCCTCGGTTACATTTCTTCCCACTCTTCCACTACTCTCAGCTCCGCTCCGTCTGCTCTTCTCTCACTCTTTTTTTTCTTTTCTTCTCTCACTCTCTCATTCTTTTTTTTTTTCTCTCTGTCACAATCTCGATCTCTCCTTCTCTCTCTCCCTCTCTCTCCTCTC
>JADBJO010009303.1:0-32500 GCA_016801955.1 Conus betulinus
GTACCGTCACTTATTTCTTTACAATTTTCTCATTTTAAGAAAAATCATTTGGCAGCGTGTCACATATTTATCTTCTACTTATTGATTTCAATTCACTTTTCTGAATTTGTGTTATTTATTTTGTTTAAAATGTCAGTACAGCCTACGGTTGATCTGACAATAAATGGTTTCAGTTTCAGTGTGTGCGTGCGTGTTTGCGTGTGTGTGTGGTGTGTGGTGGTGTGTGTGTGTGTGTGTGTGTGTGTGTGTGTGTGCTCTGTGTGTGCGTGTGTGTGTGTGTTTGTGTGTGTGTGTGTGTGTGTGTGTGTGCGTGCGTGCGTGCTTGCGTGCGTGCGTGGAGCGTACGTACACGCGCTCGCGTGCGTGCGTGCGTGTGTGTGTGTGTGTGCGTGCGCGCGCGCGCGCGCGCGCGCGTGTATGTGTGTATGTGTGTGTGTGTGTGTGTGTGTGTTGTGTGTGTGTGTGTGTGTGTTTGCTTACTTACGTGCGTGGAGCGTGCGCGCGCTCGCGTGCGTGTGTTTAACGTGTCAGTACACCCTACGGTTGATCTAACAATAAATGGTTTCAGTTCAGTGTGTGCGTGCGTGCGTGGAGCGTGCGTGCTCGCGCTGGCGTGCGTGCGTGCGTGTGTGCGTGCATGTGTGTGTGTGTGTGTGTGTGTGTGTGTGTGTGTGTGTGTGTGTCTGTGTCTGTGTGTGTCTGTGTGTGTTTGTGTGCGTGCGTGCGTGCGTGCGTGTTCCTACCCCTCCTCTATTGTCTTCGACTCTTTCTTCTCATACGCTCGTCACACTGCATCCTTTATCATGATCTCTCGTTGTCAGTCTCGTCTGTCATCGTCCGCTTTCTTGTGACCCCTCTTCATTTTCCCTTTTCCCCACCACTCGTCTTCCTGTTTTCTTACCTCCCCTTTTTTGTTCCCCATTTCTTTCATTGTCTCCTCCTTTCCTTCTTTCTCCTTTCTTCTTCCTCCTCCTCCTTCATCATTTCTTCTCTTTCCTTCCCTTCCATTCCTTTCTTCTTTCTCATCCTTACCTTTCCTTTTTGTTCTTCCTTCCTTCTGTCTGTTCCCCCCCGGTCTTCGTCCGTTCTTTCCCTCCCTCCCCTTCCTCCTCTTTCTTTCTTCCTTCTTTATTTCCTTCCCTTCCTCCTCTTTCTTTCTTTCTTCTTTATTTCCTTCCCCTCCCTTCCTCCTCTTCCTTCCTTCCTTCTTCACCCCTTCCTCCTGCTTCTTCCTTCTTCCCTTACTCCTCCTTCCTTCTTTCTTTCCTTCCCTTCCCTTCCTCCTCTTTCTTTCCTGCCTTCTTTCTTTTTCCTGCCCTTCCTCCTCTTTCTTCCTTCCTTCTTCCTTCCCTTCCTCCTCTCTTTCTTCCTTCTTTCTTTCTTTCCTTCCCTTCCTTCCTCCTCCTCCTTCCTTCTTTCTTTCCTTCCTCCTTCCTCCTTCTTTCCTTCCTTCCTTCTCCTTCTTTCCTTCCCTTCCTCTTCCTTTTTCTTCCTTCTTTCTTTCTTTTCCTTCCCTTCCTCCTCTTTCTTCCTTCCTTCCTTCTTTCTTCCCTTCCCTTCCTCCTTCCTCCTTCCTTCTTCTTTCCTTTCCCTTCCCTTCCTCCTCCCTCCTTCCTTCCCTTCTTCTTTCTTTCCTTCCCTTCCTCCTCTTCCTTCCTTCCTTCTTTCTTCTTCCTTCCCTTCCTCCTCTCCTTCCTTCCTTCTTTCTTTCCTTCCCTTCCTCTTTCTCCTTCCTTTCTTCTTTCTTTCCTTCCCTTCCCTCCTCCTTCCTTCCTTCTTTCTTTCCTTTCCTTTCCTCCTCCTTCCTTCCTTCCTTCTTTCTTTTTTCCCTTTCCTCCTCCTCCTCCTCCTTCCTTCTTTCTTCCTTTCTCCCTTTCTTCCTCTTTTCTTCCTTCTTTCTCTTTCCTTCCCTTCCTCCTCTTCCTTCCCTTCTTCTTTCTTTCCTTCCCTTCCTCCTCCTTCTTCCTTCTTCTTTTTCCTTCCTTCCTCCTCCTTCTTCTTCTTTTTTTCTTTCCTTCCCTTCCTCCTCTTCCTTCCTTTCCTCCTTTTTCCTTTCCTTCTTTCTTTCCTCCTCTTTTCTTCTCCTTCCTTCTTTCTTTTCCTTCCTTCCTCCTCTTTCTTCTTTCTTCCCCCTTCTTTTCCTTTTCCATCTTTCTTCCTCTTTCTTTTTCTCCTTCCTTTCTTTCTTTCCTTCTTTCTTTCTTTCCTTCCCTTCCTCCTCTTTCTTCCTTCCTTCTTTCTTTCTTTCCTTCCCTTCCTCCTCCTCCTCTTTCTTGCTTCCTTTCTTTCTTTCCTTTCCTCTCTTGCTTCATTCTTTCCTTCTCTTCTTCCTCCTCTTTCTTCCTTCCTTCTTTCCTTTCTCTTCCTCCTCTTTTCTTCCTGCTCTTCCTTCTTTCTTTCCTTCCCTTCCTCCTCTTTCTTCCTTCCTTCCTTTCTTTCCTTCCCTTTCTCCTCTTTCTTCCTTCCTTCTTTCCTTCCTCTTCCTCCTCTTTCTTCCTGCCTTCTTTCTTTCCTTCCCTTCCTCCTCTTTCTCCTTCCTTCCTTCTTCTTCTTTCCTTCCCTTTCTCCTCTTTCTTCATTTTTTCTTCCCTTCCCTTCCTCTCTTCTTTCTTCCCTACCTTCCCTTCCTCCTCTTTCTTCCTTCCTTCTTTCTTTCCTTCCCTTTCCTCTTTCTTCTTCTTTCTTCTCTCCCTTCCTTCCTCCTCTTTCTTCCTTCCGTCCTTCTTTTCCTTCACTTCCTCCTCTTCTTCCTTCTTTCTTCCCTTCCCCTCCTCCTCCTCCTTCCTTCCTTCTTTTTCCTTCCTTCCCTTCCTCCTCTTTCTTCCTCCCTTCTTTCTTCCCCTTCCTCCTCTTTTATATGTCCCACCCTTCCTCCTCTTTCTTCCTCTTCCTTCCTTCTTTCTTTCGTCTCCTCATCCTCCTGTCTCCCCCCCCCCCTCCACCCCACACACACACGCGCGCGCGCGCGCGCGCGCACACACGCACGCAAGCGCACACACACACACACACACACACACACACCACACACACACACACACACACACACACACACAACACACAAACACACACACACACACACACACACACACACACACACGCACACACACACACACACACACACACACACCCCCCCCCCCCCCCCCCCCTACTTCTTTCTCTCTCTCCGCCTTTCTCGTCTTCCTTCTCCTTCCTTTGTTCCCCTCCCCCCCCCCCCCCCCCCCCCCCCCCCCTTTTGCGCTCCCTTTTCTCCCTCCCCCACCTTCCTTCTCTTCCGTCCTCGTCTTCTGCCCTGTCCTTCATTTTTCTTCTGTTCTTCTTTTTTTCCCTCCTTCTTCTTTTTCCCTCCTTTTCCACTTCTTGCTCCCCCCCCCCCCCCCCCCCCCACTCCCTCGCCCATCCTTTTCCTGTCTTTCATATATGTTTCCATCTTGTTTATCCCCTTCCGATGCCTCTACACTCCCCCACAAGCCCGTCTCTCTCTCTCTCTCTCTCTCTCTCTCTCTCCCTCTCTCTCTCTCTCTGCTTGTCGTTTTGTCCATTGAGACAGATTTTGTCCACCAGTAAACCTGCAATTGTGGCTCACCTATCAAAGGGGGATAAATCGTTTTTCTTCTTTCTAGCAAAGAAATGAGCCGTGAATGAGTTTTTTGCCCTTGGCTCTTCATACCAGTCGGTGCACATGAGGGGGAGGGGGGGGGTGAGGGGGGATATAAATGATGGCTGAACGTATGTTGAAACGATTTACTCTTTGACAACCTAGCCCTAAAAGACAACACTCTTTTCTTCTTTCCGTTGAAGACGCAATATGTTTTTTTTAACCGAATGACGTTGAATCAGAAACTAGATTGTTTAAACTCTGCTAGCTCTCTCTCTCTCTCTCTCTCTCTCTCTCTCTCTCTCTCTCTCTCTCTCTCTCTCTCTCTCTCTCTCTCTCTCTCTCACACACACACACACACACACACACGCACACACACACACACACACACACACACACACACACACACACACACCCCACACACACACACACACACACACACACCATTCCCATCCAGAAATCTGGTGACAATTCCTAACCATCCAATTCCAGACCAACATCTGTTTTGCCAGGATTATCCAAACCCATCGAAAAACACATTTATGATCAATCAGAATTACATAATCCACACTGCATGCGTGTTTTCCGATGCAAGCAATATGCTTAACTTGGACAATGATGGATTATGAAATACTTTTTAGATATGTAGTGATCTCTAAGCTCATCATAAGCTGGACAAATTAATATAAAATGTATTTCGGATTCTGTATCTTGATTACACACTGGGCATATGAGATCTGATTCTTTCAAATTTGCCACAAATCGCAGTTTGTGTACTTTAAGCTGGGAAACACCTAAACGTACCCGCATCAGAGCTTTCCTGGCTTTAAAGTTTTTAAGAGTATAAAGAAACGGGGATATACAGAAACTGGACTTAATACTTGAATACAAGGTATATCTATCATTGGTATTAATGTTTTCAAACCACTCTTGTACGCAGCAAGCAATTAGCCTCTCTTTAAACAGTTTAAAAAAACTAGTCTTTCATCACCAACTCCCTGAGAGAGGGTGGGGGTGGGGGTTAGTTTGACAGGAAACGTGAAAGGGGGGTGGTGGAACAGGACTATGAGCATTTCTGTTTCATCGACATAACTTGTTATTCACGTGTTCAGATCTTCCCCAGCCTGACAGCTTCGCTTGTTGTTTTCATAACGACAATAAACATTCGATTCATTGTTTGGCTGACTCACTGACTGACTGACGTCACTGACTGAGTGATCCATTGACTAACTGACTGACCGATTGGTTGAACACTCGATCGATCAATCGATCTACTAAATATCGATTGATTGATTTGTACACCTTATAGGAACGTAGCCCTCCGTTTTTATTCCATATCCAGTGAAGGGGTGACGGGTCCCAAACATGAATTGATGGTGTGATTTTGTTTAACGCCTGCAGCCTACATGTTTACGATGTCATTTATTCCCGTCTTACTTCTCTCTTTCGTGTGCTTTGATTCTTCCGTCGCAGGAGACATGTACAAGTTCATATCAAGACAAGATGGCGTTGTTGCAGGACGGTGTAGACTGACAGTCATGACTTTAAGTCGTCTGCTCCTAGCAACAGTTGGCAATAGGTTATCTCCCTGAAGACTATATGATTTACCGCCCTTGAAACATGTCCCAGTATGGAACAGAGGCAGTAGTGTTTCATTCACCGTGGACCTCAGGTTTAAGAAACACGCTGTAATCACTGTTTGTTTGTTTTCCCCCCTATGAATACAGTAACATTCGCTAGATTCGCATGGTTAACATTACAGCAACTTAAACGTTGATAAGGATTGTCGTCTGCAGCTTTCTCATTGGAAAGGGGGGAAACTGCAGGCAGCGTTTTAACGCATTCGGGCGGGAGCGTGTCATTGGTCCCAGGTCCACTGGTCCCAAGGTTCGTTGGTCCTAAGGTTCGTTCGTCCCAAGGTTCGTTATATATTTCACAGATTTACATGGACCTTGGGACCAACGGACCTTGGGACCAATGACCTTGGGACCAATGACCTTGGGACCAATGACCTTGGGACCAATGGCGTGACCCCATTCGGGCAGTATACATAACCGGACCAGCCGTGCGCTGCCCGTCCGGGAGGGAAAAAAAAAACGAAACAACAACAACAACAACAACAACACAGCAACAAAAAAAAACAAACAAACACAAAATTCTCTGCTCCGCTTCATGTCATTTCTAGCTGAATGGCGACAGTCAAAGCCGTGCATAGTGCAGCCGGCCTGACCCGTGTGATGAGAGCCGTGATTTTGCCGGTCTTACAAACAGTACTCTTCCCGGCAGTCCGGGTGAAGGGACCGAACTCCTCCTCTGATTTTTTTTTTTTTTTGTTGTTGTACACTTGTTACCTTTTCCAACATGGACGACGAAAAACTCATCGCTGCTTATATCAGTTATTTACAGAAAAAAAAGTGACAAGAATCGTGCCAGCAGAGATATGCATGCTCTCGGCGGCTTAGGACAACATGGCACGAGAAGTGGGAGAAAACGGTAACTAGCCTTGCAACCGTGTTATCTTCTTTTCTCCCACCAAATGAACAAAGTTACAAACAAACCTTCAGTTTTAGAGCCAATACTATTCATGGCAAAAGAAAAACTGCCAGTCGCGTATACATTTACCACAACAACTAAGAATCATCCACATAGATGTGAAAGTCCTTGAAGGTTTTTATCACTGTTTCATTAAATGGATTAAATTCTAATCCCTTTTGACGTTTTCTTTTACAGTTTTGAATTTGTTTCAAACAGGTTGGTAAATCTTCAAATTAGATCGAATGTTATTCATATCAACATAAAAATATGGGCCCCTGGCAAGATCATTCCGAATGTCTGCAGACAGAAATGGAACAACAGCCGAAACAGACTTACTGAGGGGGTCATGCCATTGTTCCCAGGGTCATTTGTCCCAAGGTCCATTGGTCCAAAGTCCATTGGTCCCGAGGTCCGTTGGTCCCAAGATCCATTGGTCCCAAGGTCCGTTGGCCCCAAGATCCGTTGGTCCCAAGGTCTGTTGGTCCCAAGATCCGTTGGTCCCAAAGTCCGTTGGTCCCGAGGTCCATATAAATCTGTGAAATATATAACGGACCTTGGGACCAACGAATCTTGGGCCCAACGAACCTTGGGCCCAACGAACCTTGGGACCAACTAACCTTGGGATCAATGAACTTTGGAACCAACGAACCTTGGGACCAATGACCCTTGGAACCAACGAACCTTGGGACCAACGAACCTTGGGACCAATGGACCTTGGGACCAATGACACGCTCCTCTTACTGAGCCCCCAAACGAAGGAACACGTTTGTTGCCATTTGTTTGTAACTTCGTTTGACGGCGAGTGGGCCTAGCCCATGATAGGCTATGGCCTAGGCCTAATCCTATTTTTGCTCTCGTTACGAGATCCAGATTGCATGTAGGCCTATCGCATGGGAATGTCGCCACTCTCCATGGTTTAAATCATCAGCTTTGAACAGATCTGCCGTTGTGTAGTCATTATACAGGACCGGATTCGTGCGTGTATGTCCAAATCAAATGGTTTTTTTTTTTTTTTTTTTTTTTTTTTTTTTAAGGAAACGTGCAGAAAATATAATATGATGCAAAGCATATAAAAAGTGTGCATGCTGTTTAACTCTCTCTCTCTCTCTCTCTCTCTCTCTCTCTCTCTCTCTCTCTCTCTCTCTCTCTCTGTGTGTGTTAGTAACGGCTATTCTGGTAAAATAAAACATCGGGCATCATCCGCGACCCATAATTAACATAGCTACAATTTTTCAGAAAGATCGGCCCAGAAGTCTTGTCTGGAGAGAGTGGAACACATTTTGATCACGGACAGACAGACACACACAGAGACAGCATTTCTTCGTTCCCATTCTAAAGTACTCCATGTTCCATAAGAACTGGGAGTACAACAGTGACAATGGAGAGACGCGTTTCGACTTTGAGCACATGCTTACAAACCTTCAACACCCGAGATGAACCAGTTTGCAACATTTAGCCTGAATGGGTTAAAACTCTTTTCGTTAAGCATATCAGTTTTGCATGAAACCATTGTAGGACCTCTTTCTTCTTCTTCTTTTTCTTTCTTTCTTTCTTTCTTTTTTTTTAATCAATTTTCAGATTAGACAAAGAAGGAGATAACTAGAGCAAGACAAGCTGTTCTGGAGTGATTAGACCAACACATTTGTAGCTTTTTCTTTCTTTCTTTTTATTTTAGGAACTGACGTTTGGAAAAAGGATCAGATGGCGACTGTTGCTGTCACTGGTGATTAATGTCAATTTATCATCGAAGGCCAGAACCGTTTCCCGAGGAGTTAAATACACACCTGTCTATGGTTTGAACAGACAAGTCTGTTTTTAAGAAGAAGAAGAAGAAGAAGAAGAAGAAGAGAAGATGATGATGATGATGATGATGATGATGATGAAGAAACCGTGGATTGCAGGCATTCGAACGAATTAGGGACTAGAACTCGGTCAACTTAGTTCTTTTTCCCGCTTCTTTGATTTATCACTTCAATTTCTTTTTTCTTCTTCTTGTCCAAAAGTAGAGAAATAATGTAAAAAGACGCAGACAAAGTGAAACAAAGCACGGACTGAACGCACCACAACGAATCAGGAATTAAAACTGGACCAATTCATTTCTTTCCCCCGCTAATTCCGTTCATCACTTCAACTTCTTGTTGTCTTCCTCTTGTTCAAAAGCAGAGAAATAACGCAAAAAGACAGAGATAAAGTTTCACTCTTCTCGTTAATGGAAGCATAAGGAAAATTACTATATATACATATTAACGACAGTGCTACGGCTGATCTGCCCGACTTGGTAATAGAAACAGTAGCTATACCACAGTCCCAACTCATCACTACATGTGTTCATGTATTGCATGCAGTGGTAGTCCTGCGATGTTACGAAATTAGGGGTAAATCCGGTGTGTGAAATGTCTTTTTGCCTTCATTCCACGATGAGTAAAACGATATCAGGTGTTCTGTTCTTTTACAGGTAATACAAGAACATTTTCGTGCTGATAGTGGAACCCGCAGAACCGTTGGACGTTTGAAGCATTCTCCCAGAAAAGACTAGAGCCCTTCCAGTGTGCCCTTCAATGAGATGAATGCAGCGCCAGACATGTGACTGGAAGTTCCATAGCATTCTTTTCTATCAAAAGAAGGACAATAAAATCATCCCCAGATCAGAAAACAATGGAATAGGACGTGCCTGTGAAGTTAATTTTTCAACTCTAGATTTCAATTTTTTAAAAGTTCCTGTTCTGAACGATGGGTCGACATCTTTCATTTGTTTGTCCGTCTGTCTGTCTGTTTTTTATATTGGTAACATCTAAAGACCGACATTTTTTTCTCGGAAATTCCTAGTCTGTTTTGTATTGTGTACTAATTCATCGACTTGTGCTCAGGACTTTTTGTGTGTCCATGTGTACTCTGAGTTGCTTAAAAATAACGTTGTTGTAATCTTCTTTAATCTTGCCACCTTGAGCATTAATGAGTTATAAACTGCTTTATATGTAGAGTGTGTGTGAGAGGGAAGAAGGGGGTGATCTTTCTTTCTAAGATACAATACGGGAAGACGGTGACACAAATGAATATTTAACTGAGAATTGTTTAGTTTCAAGAGGAGCCTCACTTTATGCAATGAATGGAATGTAAGACAACATAAGATTGTTACACGGCCCACAACTTTCCACAAAGTCCGATAGATAAAAGACATAAAGCCAAAAAGTTTAATGGTTTCAGTTGAGAGTTATTAACAGAATATTAACAACCAAGTACATCTTACAAAACATTGGGATCTAAGGTAAAAAAGATGTTCCTTTTGTGAGGAAAAAAAAAACAAAAAAAAAAACATTTACTATATTTTGGCACTACCGTCAAGTGCGGAGCTTCTTGCAAGTTTGTTATCAAACTGTTGTAAACAAAAATGTGAAATATCTAGGGTTTTTTTTTTCATGAAAAAAAAATTGGCATGTTTCGTCGTGATTGTGATAGTGACTTTAAGACAGAAACTCTACTATAGATAGAACAGTTCACCTAATCCTGCTGTTCGCCAAATTTTCTGTTTACAAATTTGAATAGGAAAAGAATCTATCATCAGTTCAAATCTGTATTCAGGTTCTGCTGCCCTTTTTTCCCCCCATCTTGGGACGAGCCATGGCTGGGATTCGAACCCATGACCCTCTGGACATGCTCATTTTCCACTTAATGACTCGCGCACTAACCACTGAGCCAGTGGGACACTTGATATTTGTAGGAAAGTTAAGCCTTATGAAGTTCACTTTTGTTCCTCCTTGACCAGATCCAGCTTGAACACCTCTCTGCTGCTTCTGCCATTGTTTTCAGGGCTCTGGTTTTTTCCCTCCCTGCAACTGAGAGCTGCTTCATGAGGCTGTATGCAGACGTTCCTACAAACCCCCTAGCTCCAATTTCTGCAGTGAGGACTTTGACCTGATAGCCTTCTCTCCTCAGGCTGTTTGCCAGATCAGCATACTTTTCAGTCTTGTAGATTTGAGCTGCCTCCATTCTGTTCTCATATGGCACCGTGAGCTCGATCATGATCAGCTGCTTGGTTGACTGAGAGTGGACTACTATGTCTGGTCTCATGCCACTCTTGCTATGATCTCTGGGTGACTCTTCCATTCTGGGAGGTCTGCAGTGCACTCCCAGTCATCTGCCCCGTCCAGCAGACTCTACCTGCATGTTCCGATTGGTACTGTTGTTCTTGGCCATGATTCGCTGCCTCCTGCCGTGAAGAATGTTGCGGGTGGTTTTGGAGTCCTGATTTTCCCTTTCGTTGTGTGGTACTAGCCCAGACTACTTGTGCAATCTCTTTGAGCACTTGCTTGTGCCTCCATGTGTACCTTCCTTGAGCCAGGGCTACTTTACATGAGCTTAGGACATGCTCCACTGTTTGTTTTACATGGCACAGGGGGCATGAAGGATCGTCTGTTTTTCCCCACTTCACCAGGTTTGCATTTGAAGGCAGAAGGTCATATAGAGATTTGAGAATGAAGCTGGTCCTGAGAAGGGCCATGGGCCAACTGTCATTCCAAGTGAGACTTCTTTGAAGTGCATTCTCCCACGTTGTCCATTGCCCTTGCTGGCTCTGCTGGACTGCTTTTTTTCGGAGTCTTTGTTGGTCTTCTTCTTTTCTCATCTCCTGAATCGTCATGTCTCTTTGGCTTTTCCTTTGGCCTTTGACCACCATTCAGTTTTGGTCACCCCCAGTCCTTGTCTGTTGGTCTGTGTGCGTCCTGTTATTTCTCTGATCTTGAGACTTTCTTTTGCAGAATCTATCGCCTCTTGCACTTTCCATTTTCTGCCTGTCTTCAGCTGGGGCTTGATTGCTTCTGCCACCTTGTCTCCCGAGTCCTCCAGCATGCTTTGAAGTCTGATCTTTCCTGCTTTGTATTCCACTTTTCCTTTCCTCAGTGAGAGACTCCGTGATTTCTTTGGCCTGAACTTCATTCTGGATGAGGCAACTATGTCATCCAGCCTCGCCAGCACATGATGTGTCTCGTCTTCTCTGGATGAAATCACTGTAGTGTCATCCATGAAGGCCTTGAGAGGGGGCATCTTGTATCCATCGCCAAGGTCTGTTTGTCTTGCGTTGCTTCTTGCTGCTTTCAAGATGACTTCCATTGCCAACACGAACAGTATTGGGGAAATGGCACAGCCCATTGCAATGCCCACTTCCAAGCTGATCCAATCTGTTGTGTACTTGGTAGAGAACCGCATTGAGAAGCCATTGAAGTACTTCTTGAGCATGTCGCGGATGTTCTTTGGCACATAGTACATCTCAAGAGCCAACTGTATCATCTCATGGGGTACAGATCCATATGCATTCGCCAGATCAAGCCACACTACGTCCAGGTCTCTCTTTTCTGTTTTTGCTCTTTGGATTGCGTCCCAGATCATTGTGGCGTGTTCTACACAGCCAGCCACGCCTGGGATGCCACCTCTCTGGACTGACACATCCAAGTACTTGTTTTCCATGAGGTACTTGGTCAGCCTTGCTCCCATGACAGAGAAGAAGATTTTCCCTTCGACGTTCAGTAGTGATATTGGTCTGAACTGGCTGATGTCACTTGCGTTTTGCTCTTTGGGGATGTACACACCATTGCCATCATCCACTGGACGCTGATCTTCTGGTTTCTCCAAGCTGATCGCAGCAGCCTGTGGAGCCACTCCAGCACCTTTGGGACATTTCTTGTACAGCTGGTAAAGTATTCCGTTTGGCCCTGGTGATGATTTGGCTCTGGCCTTGTCGACCACCTTCTTGATTTCCGCCAACGTTGGAGGCTTGTCATTGAACTGTTCCTCAGGGTTGGTTGGCCACACCAGACCTTGAATGTCGAGTGGTGCTTTGCTCTGTGAGTCAGAGTATGTTTTCCTCAGATGCTGTTCAAGAACTCCTTTATCCACACTTAGGGTCCCAGATTTTGGCTGCTCAAACAGAGTTCTGGCAAACTGGAAGGAGCCTCTGAAGAAGCGCTCTTGTGTCCTCTTCTTTTTGCTCTTCCTCTTCCTCGCAGATTCCGCTTTGCTGAGGGTGCTGTGTTTTGCTTTCAGGTCTTCCCAGAGTTTTTCCAAGCCTTGTTTTTCAGCTGGCAGTTCGGTCTTCATTTGCTTCTTGAGGTTTTTCTTTTGAACCTGATCTTGTCCATCTCTTCTTGGCGTCTGGATTTCTTTGGAGGTGCTTTCTCTTTGGGTAGTTTTGCTCCATAGGCGTCATCTACATGTGTCATGCACAATGTCCCCATATGAGGCTAGTTTTTGTGTTCCAGGGTGCTTTTCCCTATCAGTGCATCGAATCTTTGGACGATTTTTGCATCCAATTTCTCCCAATCTTTAGTCTCGTTTGCTCGTGGCAGGTTGAATTTCAGGCGCCTGGTATCGAGGACCTGAGCAAATTCCTCATCCGAACCAACAGCGTGGATGTCCTAGGCACTGTGGTTTAAATTCTGGCCTTGGTCTTCCGACGTCTTATCTGCTGATGCAGTGCGCTGCTGCTCATTCAGATGAGTCTTCACACATCCCATCTTTGTTCTGTGGATCTTCATGTCACGGGTGGTAGCGAAACGCTTTCCACAGACACATGGATATTCCGTTTGGTCCATGTTCATAGTCCATTTGGGATTTGCAGTCGTGATTGGTTGAGCACCGATGGATTCATCATTCTCTCCCCCTTTCGGTGAATCCTGGGAGCATCTTTTTCTTTTGGTTTTAGTAGCCACATGTTGAAGGCAAAAGTGGGGGCCAGCCCACAGAGCCCTTGGTTCTGGTCTTTCCCAGTGTCTTTTTTCCCAGTGTATCCTTTTTTTTCCCAGCAAACTGAACAGGGGAAGAATGCGTCCAGTGCACACAGTATAAAGGCTGGGGTCATCCACAGGCCTTGGCCAACGCCCAGTCTGCATTTATCACATCTGCGACATTAGCACGGCTTCAACATCTAATCCCATGAACTCTAAAAAGCATCTTTCTTACCCTTAGTTTCCTTTCCCGCCAGTCACTCAGTGTCAATCATGCGCCTATGGCTTATCTCATTGGCCGATAAACAAAGAGGTGTTTAAATGAGCTGCAATAAGGACATCAGGCTGCTATTTTCAATGGCTTTGGTTTCAAACCGTTCAGTGCTAAATTGATGCCAAAGTGTTCTTTTAATTTCGGTGTGTGTATCTGTTACAAGGAAATGATGCAAAAAAACTGTTATAGTCTGGTAATGGCTTACAGGAATATGTGTGTGTGTGTGTGTGTGTGTGTGTGTGTGTGTGTGTGTGTGTGTGTGTGTTCGGGTGGATGAGTGCGTGCATGCGTGCGTGCGTGCACCTCGAAAACTGATGTCACAATGAGAGCAGGGCTTGAAGGGCCATAGAATTTGAGAATGTTTTTCTTTTCCAATGATGATAGATGAGGATGACGAAGATGAAGATGAAGACGACGATGATGCAGATTTAAAGTCCGGTCTGAGAATGCATGACAGGGCTGTACTCCACTCTTACTTTCATAGTATATCACCACGTCATCAGGCCCGAAAGATGTAGATACCCGCAGTGTTGGTCAGGAATTTGAGCCACACTCTCAAAGACGCATCCATTGAGTAGATGAAACTCGACTGTATGGTCCCAGTTTTCCCAGATGAGCCCATGGCAAACTAACTCTGGGTAGGAGCCGGTCGTGGCAGAAAAATCCCACAAATAAATGACTCTAATGGGGATCGAACGCACCACCTCTCAACCAGGAGTCCGCGATGCTAGCCACTTCGCCAAGGTAGCTGGTTAACGATTAATCGTAGTTGTCTTCTTTGCAGTGTTATTGGCTAATGTGGATTTCAATGATTTTTTTTGTTTCACCGCACTATTAATTTGGAAGATCTTAAAAAACTTTATTTTGTTGTTGTGGTTGCTGTCCCAACTTCTGCGCCACCTCAGAGGCAGTGCACCCACGCCGCTCATTCCAACATCCCGTCCACAGCCAGGTCAGCCCCCGTCGCAGCCTCGGCAATCCACAGAGAGCAATGTCAAGAGGCAACCCACCGGAGGAAACACTCCGCTGCTGCCGACTCACTTCGGTGGCGTTCAGTGGCGCCTGTTCTGATCTAACATACGCAGGATACCACCTACCGACGACAATAATTGCTTAGTCGCGGCATATATATATATTTCTCTCTCTCTCAGAAAGCTTTATCACGCCGGTGCAGAATAAATCAGTATGCGTTAACACCATATTACCCCCTCGTTTTTTCTCTCTGTCTCATGAATAAGTGGTGTTCAATACATAATTGTTCAGCATTTTATATATATATACACACACACGCATATATAACCGAACAATTAAGTAGTGGGGGAAACAAATGCAGGTTAACAAGTCTTTCATCATTTTAGTGATGACTTGGCAAAGATTTGAATAAAAAAAAAAAACCCCACGAAAAACTTAAGAAAAAGGGAATATACATATATGTTACAAATATGAAAACCTTTTTCTAGTGTATGAGGAAATCATCGTAATCCCCTTTACACGCAGACCTATATGTATTGCTTGCTTCTATGCATTTTATTTCTGTTGGATTAGACTGATCAGGTGGACACGGCTCGTCGCGTCTCTGCTCTTGGTGTCAAATAGAGACACACCACAGTCCATAAATCTGTGGTGTTCTCACCACCAAGGGTTCAAAAAGAATCCTGCAGCACCCCAAAGCAGCCAGTGAAAGGGCAGTAAATAAAAAAATAAAACGAAAGTGTGGAGAGGAAAAAAGTTGCTGAAAACTAAAAACATCATGCAAACAGTATAAAATGTAGGGGACAATCTTTGAGCCTATGCTTGAGGATCCATTTAAGGATGCAAGGGAGATCAAAAGATATGGAACAGTCTGAGTGGTCAGCTCTGCTGTTCAATAAAACCCAAGCATTGTCAGCGGCTAAGAATTGTGGAGAACAAACTTTACATGAATCTCCCAATATATGAATTAGATATATATATATATATATATATATATATATATGTGTGTGTGTGTGTGTGTGTGTGTGTGTGTGTGTGTGTGTAAAACCTGTAAACCTTAAAACTCCAGTTAAAACTCCAGACAGCAGCACTCTTTCACTGCTGACTGGTCGTTCTCTTGATGTCGGGAGACGATTTAAAAAGGGGGGAGGCGGGAAACGCGGAAAAAAAAAAAAATGGACACAAAAACCGCTTGGTTGTCAACTTTGGCTTGCTTTAAAAAAAAATTATTTTTGTCCACTATTTCGGTTCTTTTTGGACATTCTTCTGGGACAGGAAAGCTTAAGTACGTATACGTATTTCATTTTCAATTAAACCCCAGCACACAAACACTGAAACCATCAGGTAGCACAACAGGTAAAACATCAAGATTGAAATAGTTATTCACTTTGATTTTTGATGGTTTTAGCGCTTGTGTGCTAGGGTTTAATTGGAAATGATTTTTTAAAAAAAAACTTCCCCCCCCCCCCCCCCCCCTTTTTTGTTTTTTCTTTCCGCGCACGCGGGCTGATACTCCTACGGACAGTCCCTGTATAGACAGGCAAGGATTATATAATGGACAATAATATGTGCTGATACGTAGATAAGCTTTCCTGTCCCAGAAGAAGGTCCGAAAGGCCCAAAATATCGAACAAAATTCATGACCCAGAGTTGAGTTTGCTGCGGACTCAGTTGGGAGGACTGGGACCACACGGTCAAGTTTCATCCACTTAATGGATGCGTTTCTGACAGTATTGCTCAAATTTCCTGACCAGCACTGCAGGTGCCTGTATTTCTCGGGCCTGGTTGGCGCCGGGATATATTATGAAGGAAGCGTAGAGAGTACAGCTCTGTCATGTAGTCTCAGACCGACATGGAAATCTGTAGCATCATCTTAATCATCCTCATTCTCATCGATCAGCATTACAAGAAAATGTCTCAAATTCTGTGGCCCTTCATGCCCTGCTCTCATGGTGACCTCAGTTTCGATGTCCTCTCCACGTCTGTGGCCTTCGTTTGGTTCCGTCGGGGTCACTGATATTGGCGAATCCATGGGGGCTGTCGTTGGACGGACGTAGTGGCGCCCTCCGGAGGGAGAGCTCACTCATGCCGGCTTCGCGACTAAGCAATTGCTTAGTACTGCTGTGAATCCCTCAAAGGAAAACAAAGACGGACAGAAAGAAAAACAGAGTCGGAAACCCGGACTAAAACTGGGACTTTCAGATCTTCGGTCGAACGCTATCCTACAGGGCTATTCTGGCTGACAAGAAGTTCAGTCAGTGTTTTTTTTTATTTATATAAACTCGACTGGCAAGGCGTGTTTTGATCTACGTCTAATGCCGACATAGCGACTATTGCGACCTTCTAACACAAAAGTGATTCTCTCTTGATGTGTCTAGTATTCAAATGCTTCACCATGCCAAATTTGGAGAGAAGATCAGACAAAAACTGCGGAGACAGACCGCATTGGAAGTAGACTCGCACGCTCAGCCACAAAGAGAACGCGCTTTAAGTATGTTTCCCCCCTGTCCCCATCTCCACCCTCTCCCACCCTGTCCTCCCTCGTCCCTCCCCATTCCTCTCCCCCATCCCGTCCTTCTTACCCCATCCTCCCTGCTCCCTCCCCCCTCCCTCTCCACCCATCCTCCGTCCCCTCGTCATTCCCTCTCTCCCTTTGTGCCCCCCACCTTCTCCTTCTCGCCCCCCCCCCCCCCCTCCTTCTCTTTCGCCGTCTTCCAGTCTCCAGTCAAGAAAGAAATCAATATCTTCGTAGCAATTTTCAGTGACAGGAAGAAAAAAACAATGTGTACATAATAATCCTCATGGTTAGGAAAAAGTCATGTCTACACAACAATGCCTATGGATCTAAATAGCAATAATATTTACAAAACAATCCTCACAGACAATGAACAAAATGATAGCTATGGAACAATCCTCAAGATTGTGAATAACAATAGCATCTACAGAACAATCCCTATGGACAGAAAAATTATGACAGCTCCTTAAGAATCATCGTGGGCGTAAAAAATGACATCGATATAACAAATTCGTATGGACAGGAAGATAATGACAACTCCATACGAATCCTCATACACAGGAACAATAATAACATTCCGTAACAAATGCCATGAACATGAAAAACAGTAACATCTACATAACAAGTCTGAGGGATAAGAGGCACAATGAAATCTCCATAACAATCTACATGGACAGGAAAATCGTGACATCTCAGTAAGAATCCTTACGAACAGGAAAAAAATATAACATCTGCTTAACATCTTCATGGAGAGAGAGAGAGAGAGAGAGAGAGAGAGAGAGAGAGAGAGAGAGAGAGAGAGAGAGAGAGAGAGAGAGAGAATATTTATGACAAACTCTGTGGACATGAACAATAATAGCATCTGCGTAGCAACCATCATGGACACGGGTAAAAAAAAAAAAAAACAAACAGAAGTAAGGACAGAAAAATAGTACCGTACCTATAACAATTCACATGAACAGAAAAAAAGTCTTATAACGATCGACATGGACAGGAAAGAAACAAAAACACCATGCCTTCAGCAGCAGCAGGATACAAGACCTCTGTGCCAGCTCAACGTGATAACCTGCTGTGACTTTTGGCATAATCCTCCATCCCGGTGAACTGGCAGCATGATTTCATTGTTTCAGTGTGTGTGTGTGTGTGTGTGTGTGTGTGTGTGTGTCCCGAAAAAAAGTATTATATTCGAACGATCTATTGTCAAAAACTGTTGGCAATCTGCTAAGTGCAAGCTTTGATATTATTACTCATGCAATTGTTGAAGTAAAACACCGATAGTTGACCGTCGACTGATCGACTGACTGATCGTTTTGTGCAGATATGTAGACCCCCTTCGTTGGAGGATCAACCCTGTCTTCAGAGGTCAGATCTCCCCTGATAACAGCTGTCTGGAACTAACGCAGGTGTCTGCTCTATCATGATATCCCATATGTCCTTCAGTTGGCCTGATACCCCATATGTCCTTTAGTTGGCCTGATACCCCATATGTCCTTCATTTGGCCTGTTCCCCCATATGTCCTTCAGTTGGCCTGATTCCCCATATGTCCTTCAGTTGGCCTGATTCCCCATATGTCCTTCATTTGGCCTGATTCCCCACATGTCCTTCAGTTGGCCTGATTCCCCATATGTCCTTCAGTTGGCCTGATTCCCCATATGTCCTTCAGTTGGCCTGATTCCCCATATGTCCTTCAGTTTATACCCTGATACTCCCTATGTCCTTCAGTCTATTTCCTGGCACCCAGTACCCATAACATTAAAATTTGAAGACAGCAATGAATTGTCTGTGGGTCTCTGTTTTACAGTTACTGGATTGTGTGTGTGTGTGTGTGTTGTGTGTGTGTGTGTGTGTGTGTGTGTGTGTGTGTGTGTGTGTGTGTGTGTGTGTGTGTGTGCGTGTGAGAGAGAGAGACAGAGAGAGAGAGAGAGAGAGAGAGAGAGAGAGAGAGGGAGAATGCCGGTATTGAATTGTTTATATGACCTTGGATCCTCATGTAGAGGTGAGTAAGCACATTTTGTAACGGTCATTTGCACATTCTAAAAACATACATGGCGAGGTCACAATGTCTCTAAAACTTCAAAGCTTTACACAGGAGAGGGCCACACATCCTACCCATCACCAGGCACCTACGTCCCGTGGATGACATCAGCTAGCAAGGCTGAGACCTGAATGTCGATGCCTACCTACTTGGAACAAATTTCTACCGAGGGCAGATTTACCGAGGGCAAGGCAGCAGACTCTTCACACTAAGGATAAATTACGTTAGCTTCGTTCTGTTCTCTGTATGAATAACAACGCATCAGTAACTCTGTTATTTCTGTCCTCGATTTTGTGGTCGTGTACTTCAAGTGTCTATCTGCATCTGTAAGACGAGAGTTTACGCCTTGTGTCTTATGTGTAGTTCTGGAGAGTGAATTGTTTTCCTGTTTCGAAAATAATAAATCGAGTCATTTTTACCATCTGCAATCGATTAGACAATGACTTTAAAAACACGTATGCATTTCTTGATATCACCCAAGTTCATCATCGTCATTATCATCATCATTATTATCATCATCATCATCATCATCATCATCGTCGTCGTCGTCGTCGTCGTCGCACGCACACAGGCACACACGCATGCACGCATGCGCTCACAAACACGAACACACATAACAATGGTTGACGAAGAGGGGTGAAAAGAAACACCACCACCATCCCCACTAAATACTTGTGTATAAAAGCAGGTTGACTCCACACAAAGTCATATCACTGGTAAATCGCCGTGCTGACAGCTTTTAGATCACTGACTGTTCACTGCACTGACTGTGTTCACACTTTTGACAGATCATTGTGACCTAGATCTTCTACGCCAAGGACTTTACCCCATGGAATTCATCATTGGAGAGAGTCAAATCCAAAAACAGGATCAGGTTTGTAATATGCTTTATTTACCATCGTTTTAACCGACAAATCTGAAAAGAAAACACAATTAACAACACAAAGAACAACAACAAAACCCCATACGTGCATATTTAGAACATGTTTGTAACACTGGACGCTGATGAAAAAAAAAAAAAAAACAGAAAAAAAAAGAAAAGCGAGAAAATTACCTGACAAATCTGAAAAAAAAAAATCCTATTTGGAACATGGTCCGTTGCACTGAACGCTTATGAAATAGTTGAAGAGAAAGGGACGCTACTCTGAGAGATCAAATCAAAAGTAAATCACACGTTCTCTCCCTTTAAATCCATTGCAACTTCTATTACTTTAATAAATGAAACAAGATTAAACGCACACACGCACGCATGCACACACGCACACACACACACACACACACACACACACACACACACACACACACACGCGCGCGCGCACGCACGCACGCACGAGCACTACATACACACGCACACACACACACACACACACACACACACACACACACACACACACACACGCATACACAAGCACACACACCAGGATTTTTTTTTCACACACACACACACACACACACACACACACACACACACACACGTGCGCACACGTATGCACGCACACACGGAGACACACACACACACACACACACACACACACACACACACACACACACACACACACACACACACACACACACACACACATCAAAACCTCATCAAAACCTCGTCAGCAAACTCTGTGAAATTTTGTGTCGATTAGCCGACCGGTTTCAAGCCTGGCTTTTAGACTTTTATGTAATTCCCTACGAACCAAGTATTGCCAGACTGTTAAGTGTGTATGTCGTGGGGATCTTTCAGTTCAACATGTGATTTTTGATTGTGAACTAACGAAACCCTTTTTGAATTGTGTTATACCAAATGCTGACACTGGGCATGTGAATGTGTTTGGCTTTTTAGATTCGTTGCCAGTTGTTTCTCTTGTTAAATTAAAGAGTAACCTTTTGGAAAGTCCATTAAGGAACATTTTATAATCATAATCGTAAGTTAGATTACTTTAGTTATTTTGCTCTAATTTTTTCATAGTTACTGTCCTATAATTCATCTATCCTTTTATTTTTGTTCTATGTAACCACATCGTCCTTTTCTCTTCTGTTCACACACACACACACACACACACACACACACACACACACACACACACACACACACACACACACACACACGCGCGCGCGCGCGCGCGCGCGCGCTCATGCACGCACAAACAGAAGTAACAATGGTTGACTAGGCGAAAAAAGAAAAACAACCAAAACAGCAACAACAAAAACACATCATCAGCAGCACCATCCCCACCATCCCCACCAAATACTTGCTTATAAAAAACAGACTGACGTCACACAGTTCGGATCAGTGAGAAAAGACTGTACAGACAGGTTTTATAAAATCACTGACTGTGCACTGTACAGACACAGTCGTTACATCACCGACAACTAAATGTACACAGTCTTGACGCCACTGACAATTCAAATAGACAGACGATTCATGTCACAAACGTTTCACTGTAATGACAGCCTTTACACTATCTGCAGTTCATTATAAAGACAGACTTGACATCACTGATTATTCACTGTAGCGACAGTCTTTTTACGTCAGTGCAAGTTTATTGTAACGATATCTTTTACATCCCTGACAGTTTTACTGTAAAGACAGCCTTTACATCACTGGCATTTCACTGTAAAGACAGCTTTTTAACATAACAGTTCGTTCACTGTACAGACAGCCTCTACGTCACTGACTAACTCACTGTACGTCACAGGTAGTCAAGTGTGTAAAGACAGCATTTACATCTCATAGCTCTGTACAGACACACTTTACATCACGGACACATTTCACGGTCTAGACAGCCCTAACATCACAGACACATTGATTGCATGGACAGCTTTTACGTCACCAGTAGTTCACTGTACAGACAATCTTTTACATAGCTAACAGTCACTTTGCAGCCTTTTACATCAATGAGGCATTTACAGTACACACACAGCCTTTACATTACTGACACATACATTGTGCAGCCAACATTTACGATACTGGCTCTTCATTGTGCAGACATTCTTTACATCCCTGCAGATGACATTTACATCACTCACATTTCACTGTACAGACAGCCTTGACATCACTGACAGTTCAATGTACAGACAGGCTTTACGTCAATGACAAATCACTGTACAGACAGTCTTTACGTCACTGACAGTTCACTGTACAGACAGTCTTCACGTCACTGACAGTTCGCTGTGCAGACAGTCTTTACGTCCCCGACAGTTCACTGTACAGCATTTACGTCACTGAAGGTTCACTGTACAGACAGTCTTTACGTCACCGACAGTTGACTGTACAGAGAGTCTTACGTCACTGAGAGTTCACTATACAGACAGTCTTTATGTCACTGACAGTTCACTGTACAGACAGCCTTATGTCACCGACAGTTCACTGTGCAGACAGTCTTTACGTCATTGCTAGTTCACTGTGCAGGCAGACGTTATGTCACTGCTAGTTCTCTGTACAGACAGTCTTTACGTCACTGACAGTTCACTGAACAGACAGTCTTTACGTCACTGACATTTCACTGAACAGACAGTCTTTACGTCACTGACAGTTCACTGTACATACAGTCTTTATGTCACTGACAGTTCACTGTACAGACAGTCTTTAGGTCACTGAAAGTTCACTGTACAGACAGTCTTTACGTCACCGACAGTTCACTGTACAGCATTTACGTCACTGAGAGTTCACTGTACAAACTTTACGTCACCGACAGTTCACTGTACAAACAGTCTTTACGTCACCGACAGTTCACTGTACAGACTGTCTTAACGTCACTGATAGTTCACTCTGCAGACAGTCTTTACGTCACTGACAGTTCACTGAACAGACAGTCGTTACGTCACTGACATTTCACTGTACAGACAGACTTTTCGTCACTGACAGTTCACTCTGCAGAGTCTTTACGCCACTGACAGTTCACTCTACAGACAGTCTTTACGTCACTGACAGTTCGCTGTACAGAAGTCTTTACGTCACTGGCAGTTTACTGTACAGCCTTTATGTCACTGACAGTTCACTGTAAAGACAGTCTTTATGTCACTGACAGTTCACTGTACAGACAGTCTTTACGTCACTGACATTTCACTGTACAGACAGTCTTTGTGTCAATGACAGTTCACTGTACAGACAGTCTTTACGTCACTGACATTTCACTGTACAGACAGTCTTTGTGTCAATGACAGTTCACTGTAAAGACAGTCTTTACGTCACTGACATTTCACTGTACAGGTAGCCTTTACGTCACTGACAGTTCATTGTACAGACAGTCTTTACGTCACTGACAGTTCACTGTACAGACAGTCTTTAGGTCACTGACAGTTCACTGTACAGACAGTCTTTACGTCACAGCTAGTTCACTTTGCAGACAGACTTTACGTCACTGCTAGTTCATTGTATAGACAGTTTGTACGTCAGTGCTAGTTCTCTGTATGGACTGACTTTGCTGCGAATTCACTGAACAGACAGTCTTTATGTCACTGCTAGTTCATTGTACAAATAATCTTTATGTCACTGACAGTTCACTGTACAGACAATCTCTATGTCACTGACAGCTCACTGTACAGACAATCTCTATGTCACTGCTAGTTTCATTGTACAGTGTTGATATGACTGACAGTATCACGTTATTAGCCTTGCAGTGCTAACCTATGCGAAGAGCTTTCACATTAGTGGTGGATCACTGTACAGACAACATTTACATCTCTGACAGTCTTTTCATCACTGATGGTTCACTGCATAGGCAGTTTTTTTTTTTATTTTTTATTACTGACAGTTCACTGTACATACAGTCTTTTTATCACTGACAGTTGACTGTGTAGACAGTCTTTTTATCACTGACAGTTAACTGTACAGACAGTCTTTTTATCACTGGGAATTCACTGTACAGACTGTCTTTTTATCACTGACAGTTCACTGTACAGACTGTCTTTTTATCACTGAGAATTCACTGTACAGTCTTTTTATCACTGCGAATTCACTGTACAGACTGTCTTTTTATCACTGAGAATTCACTGTACAGTCTTTTTATCACTGCGAATTCACTGTACAGACTGTCTTTTTATCACTGCGCGAATTCACTGTACAGACAGTCTTTTTAATCACTGAAAATTCACTATACAGTCTTTTTATCATTGAGAATTCACTGTACAGACAGCCTTTTTATCACTGAGAATTCACGGAACAGACAGTCTTTTTATCAATGACAGGTCACTGTACAGACAGTCTTTTTATCACTGAGAATTCACTGAACACACAGTGTTTTTATCAATGACAGGTCACTGTACAGACAGTGTTTTTTATCAATGACAGGTCACTGTACAGACAGTCTTTTTCTCACTGAGAATTCACTGAACAGACAGTCTTTTTATCACCGACAGTTCACTGAACAGACAGTCTTTTTATCACCGACAGTTCACTGAACAGACAGTCTTTTTTATCACCGACAGTTCACTGTACAGACAGCATAAAATCACGGACAGTTCACTGTATGGACAGTCTTTTTTTATCACTGACAGTTCACAATGCATACAGTCTTTACGTCACTGGTAGTTTAAATCTAAAGATGATAAAAATCACTGATAGTGCAGACAGTCTTTACGTCACTGCAAATTCACTGTACAGACCTCTACACATCACTGACACATTGGCTTCGTAGACAGCCTTGACCTCACTGACAGTTCATCCTACAAACAGTCTTTACATTACAGACAGCTCACTTTAAAGACAGCCTTTACGTCACTGGCAGTGTACAGTACAGCCACCTTGACGTCACTGGCACTTAGCCGTGCAGACTTCACGTGACTGACATCCTCTCAGTACAGACACCCTTTCCATTAACGACAGTTCACTATATTGGCAGTGTCTATGTCTCTGATGTTTCGCCGGACAATTTTTTTACATTACTGTCAAGTTCACACGGCAGAAAGCGTCTGGAAAGCATAACTGGCAGTCCACCACACAGATAGCTTCCCTGAAGATGGAGTATGGCTGCCTTAATGGCGGGATGAAAAAAAAAAAAAACGGTCATACACAAAAAACTCCACTGCCTGTCTATACAGGAGTATCAGCCTGCGTACGCAGAAAGAAAAAAAGAAACTACACAAATAGCCATTACACCACAGAGAATTTACTGAAAGAGAGAGCCGTAATATATCACGTACAGTATAGGCAGCCAGTACATTACTGAAAGTTCACTGTACAGACAGCCTTTACATTATCGACACTTCACTGTACAGACAGCCTTTACATTATCGACACTTCACTGTACAGACAACCTTTACATTACTGTCAGTTTCGTGACAGACAGCCTTTACATTACTGACACTTCACTGTATGGACAGCCTTTACATTACTGACACTTCACTGTACAGACAGCCTTTACATTACTGTCAGTTCAGCACACAGACAACCTTTACATTACTGACAGTTCACTGTACAGGTAGCCTTTACATGACTGTCATTTCAGTGTACAGACAGCCTTAACATTACTGACAGCTCACGGTACCGACAGCCTTTACATCACTATCAGTTTCACTGTACAGACACACTTTACATTACTGGGAGTTTACGGGTACAGACAGCCTTGACATCACTGACAATTCACTGCGCGGTATCTGCAATCGGGTGTAGTTACATCAGCAACAATTTCATGTGCAGATAACCTTAACATAATTCACAGGTTACCGTGCAGACAGCCTTTGTATCCTTGACAGTTCTGCTGTATTAACAGCCTTTACACCACTGACAGTTCTCTGTAAAGACAGCCTTTACATCACTGACAGTTCTCTGTAAAAGACAGCCTTTACATCACTGACAGTTCTCTGTAAAGACAGCCTTTACATCACTGACAGTTCTCTGTAAAGACAGCCTTTACATCACTGACAGTTCTCTGTAAAGACAGCCTTTACATCACTGACAGTTCTCTGTAAAGACAGCCTTTACATCACTGACAGTTCTCTGTAAAGACAGCCTTTACATCACTGACAGTTCTCTGTAAAGACAACAACCTTTAGATCACGGACAGTTCACTGTATAGACAACGTTTACTTCACTGGCCCTTCACTGCACAAACGTTCTTTACACCACTCGCAGTTAAACACCTTTACATCTGTACAATTCAGTGTACAACCACAAATCAGTGACAGTCATAAATATACACAGACTGTACATCACTGACAATTCAATGTACAGGCAGCCTTTCTATCCCTATCAGTTTGCTGTGTCAAACACCCTTTACATTGGTGAAGATTCACTGTGTACACATTTAGACTTTATATCGCTATCAATTGGCTGTAAAGACAGAAATTCCTATCACTAACCTTTGAGTGTAAAGACGGCATGTACATCACTAACATTCAGCTATAAAGACGGACTTCACATCACTGATATTAGGCTGTAAAGACAGCCATTACATCACCAGCATTTGGCTTTACAGACGTACTTTACATCACTTCCATTTAGCTATAAAGACAGCATTTACATCAGTAACATTTGGCTATAAAGACATACTTTACATAACTAAGATTTAGCTTTAAAGACAGACTTTACATCACTAACGTTTGGCTGTAAAGACAGCCTTTACAACATTAACATTTGGCCGTAAAGACACTTTACATCAGTAATATTTGACTGTAAAGACACACTTTACATCACTACCATATAGCTGTAAAGATAGCATTTACATCATTAACATTTGGCTGGAAAGACAGACTCTACATCACAAGACAGACTTTACATCCCTAACACATAACTGTGGAGATAGCCTTCACATCACCGACAGTTCAGTTCACTAGAGAAACACATCCTACACATTATCATCTGGCACACAACTATGAGTCGCCCTACCTACCATCTCCATCCCCACCCTCCATCACTCGACCCAACGGTGTCACCTCCGCCGACGACGTCAGCATATTATAGGCAGGCACCAGCTGGCCCTGCACTATGAGGTAGCACACAGGGACCTGCGACATGTCAGGCATCACTGAAACGGCCGACGTCACTGCCGAAGGAGCCGCAGACACAACCTTCCATGCGGGCTGAGAATCAGACGGCTTAGCAGGAACAGCTGCAGCAGACGTTTGGGGGAAGGCGTCAGGGTAAGGGTGAAGGTCGGATACTACCGCGCTCTGCACGTGACGCTCGGTCGCAAGGCGTGCGCTAGGCAGCAGCACTCCCCGCTCAACCAAGGCCTGATTGGTGGAGGCCGCGTGGCGCACGCGACTGATAGCCAGCAGGGGAACGGACGCGAGAGCCAGAATGCTGCCAAGGGTGGTCAGCCAGAAACCCCCAGCTGAGGTCTTCGCTGTTCTGGCGATGTGGAGGTAGCTCCTCTATCGAGCTCTTCCCTACGGTGCCGAAGACGATGACTCCGGCAACACCAAGCACACCTGGGGATCAGTCAAAATCCCCATCAGTCCACAACGCACAATGTTTTCCTTTTTATCAATCAGGTGTGTTAACAGACATTTCAGGGGTTCAAACAGCTGATCAGTCAGTAAAACTATCTATTGGTCAAAGTATCTTTGCTGTATGTCTTCTCGCCTTTCCTTTTTCATAGGTTACAGTTTTCAAAATTATTGTGTTACAGTTAAATTAGGGGGGGGGGGGGGGGGGGAGGTTGTAATATGTGTGTTCTTGACTGGCCAACTCAAAACATGAACAAAGGCTGAACAAGAAATACCCTGCCGGAGACCAGTTTTGAAAAAAAAAGTCTATCTTATATAACGTTGGCATTATCATCATTTACTTTACAATTCCAAGTAAAGTTCGTTCAAAAAGCACTGGGAACTTTCCACCAATACATTTCACAGTTCTTCGTCCTTTAAGGAAGAAAACCTTTCCTTTTCTTTTATAATCTTTTGTCTCTTCTTTTTTTTCGTTTGCTTTCCCCATCTCGTTTTTTTTCTTCTTCTCCATTTTATGTCATACAATCATAGGATCGTTTTTAACGGTTAGACAGGAAAGTTACCTACGACTATCTAGCTTTGTTGTGACTCTAATGATATTACGGCTTCATGAAACCAGCAACTGACAGGTGTTTTATTTGTTCTCGTTTTAGAGAGTCTATGGGTTTTTAAATACGAAAAAGTGTCAGGTTTGTTGATGATGTGTAAACGAGTGTTGATTGTAAAGCGCTTAGAGCTTGGCGTCTAGCCAAGAATAGGCGCTATATAAGTATTCATTATCATTATCATAATGTCTATGGGTCCATTGAATGTCATATTTTACAGGTGATTGACTTGCGGTTGCTCTGATGTGTACAGCTTTATTAAACGCAAGTGTCTGTGGACGTTTGGTTATGTCGTTGCTCTGCTGTCAGAAGGTTTAGTAGCCTTTAGGTGTCTTATCTGTTGTTCTGTACTGTGTATGGGTTCGTTCAACGTTAAGAATGACAGATATCTGGTTTGTTGTTGCCGTGTTTGTTGAATAAAAATGACTTTAAACGTTCTAAACGCGCTGCTATTGTCCCTGTGATTATGTCCGAGACTTCTGGTCTCAATCCTTTGTCTAAATTCAGAAGGCGTCAATGTACGTATGTCGACGTTTCTTTATAGGACTATCGGTCGTTCAAGTCAGATCATTATTATAAAACATCTCGATAAATTAAAACAGTCCCGGAATGTTTAGAATATTACGTATAACGCAGCACAGCACAGCACAGCACAGCACAGCACAGCACAGCACAGCACAACAAAACACAGCACAGCACAGCACAGTACAGCACAGCGCAGCACAGCACAAAACACAGCACAGCAGAGCACAGCACAGCACAGCATAGCACGACACACAACACAACACAACACACATAGCACAGCACAGCATAACACCAAACACAACAACACACACAACACACACAGCACAGCACAGCACAGCACAGCACAGCACAGCACAGCACACCACACCACACCACAGTACTTTACAGACACATAAACAACAGAAGTTAAGTTCACCCACCGCCCGCTAGAGCCAGAATTTCCACAGCCTTGTTGTCTTGTGGAGGAGGGGAGCTAAGGAAATCCTGGTAGAGCTCCACCCCCAAGGAGCTCAAGAAGCACATCAAGGCCAGAACCTCTAGGATCCTCACCGCCTCGAGCCACCCTGAGAGCACAGAGAAGGTGGGAATGACGACTTAGGACCAGTTAGTTTCAAAATGAGATGCTAGGCAGAAATGCAAACAAATCTCAAGAATAATTCTTAGTGAGTCTGCCATAAATAAGGACAAAGTTACAAGACAAAACATGAATCGTTTTGACCTCTTAAGATCTTCTTCAGGCAAGAGAAACAACGTTCAGGACAATAGAAATCGAAGAACGAGCAATTACGTATGTTAGGACCAGTCATTTAGTACATGTTCAGCAAGTACCTGTATGTGTTTTTTCTCCATCTGAAGGTCCCTGTCACTCCATCATCTGTTCATCATCTGAAGGTCCCTGTCACTCCATGTTCATCATCTGAAGGTCCCTGTCACTCCATGTTCATCATCTGAAGGTCCCTGTCACTCCATGTTCATCATCTGAAGGTCCCTGTCAATCCATGTTCCCCATCTGAAGGTCCCTGTCACTCCATGTTCATCATCTGAAGGTCCCTGTCAATCCATGTTCCCCATCTGAACGTCCCTGTCACTCCATGTTCCCCATCTGAAGGTCCCTGTCACTCAATGTTCACCAACTGAAGGTCCCTGTCACTCCATATTCATCATCTGAAGGTCCCTGTCACTTCATGGTCTGTTCATCATCTGAAGGTCCATGTCACTCCATGGTCTGTTCATCATCTGAAGGTCCATGTCACTCCATGTTCATCATCTGAAGGTCCCTGTCACTCCATGTTCACCAACTGAAGGTCCCTGTCACTCCATGTTCATCATCTGAAGGTCCCTGTCACTCCATGTTCACCATCTGAAGGTCCCTGTCACTCCATGTTCACCATCTGAAGGTCCCTGTCACTCCATGTTCATCATCTGAAGGTCCCTGTCATCCATGTTCCCCATCTGAAGGTCCCTGTCAGTTCCATGTTCCCCATCTGAAGGTCCCTGTCACTCCATGGTTCCCCATCTGAAGGTCCCTGTCAATCCCATGTTCCCCATCTGAAGGTCCCTGTCAATCCATGTTCCCCATCTGAAGGTCCCTGTCCCTGTCAATCCATGGTTCCCCCATCTGTTCAGGTCCCCCTGTCCCTCCATCCATGTTCATCATCTGAAGGTCCCTGTCCGCGTTCTCCTCGTCCCTGTTCATCATCTGAAGGTCCCTGTCACTCCATGTTCATCATCTGAAGGTCCCTGCCACTCCATGTTCATCATCTGAAGGTCCCTGCCACTCCATGTTCACCATCTGAAGGTCCCTGCCACTCCATGTTCACCAACTGAAGGTCCCTGCCACTCCATGTTCATCATCTGAAGGTCCCTGCCACTCCATGTTCATCATCTGAAGGTCCCTGTCAGTTTATGTTCCCCATCTGAAGGTCCCTGTCACTCCATGTTCACCATCTGAAGGTCCCTGTCACTCCATGTTCATCATCTGAAGGTCCCTGTCACTCCATGTTCATCATCTGAAGGTCCCTGTCACTCCCTCATCATCTGAAGGTCCCATGTTCATCATCTGAAGGTCCCTGTCACTCCATGTTCATCATCTGAAGGTCCCTGTCACTCCATGTTCATCTGAAGGTCCCTGTCATCTGATCTGAGGTCCCTGTCACTCCATGTTCATCATCTGAAGGTCCCTGTCACTCCATGTTCATCATCTGAAGGTCACCCTGTTCATCATCTAAAGGTCCCTGTCATCATCTAAAGGTCCCTGTCCCTGTCACTCCATGTTCATCATCTGAAGGTCCCTGTCACCCATGTTCATCATCTGAAGGTCCCTGTCAATGTTCATCATCTGAAGGTCCCTGTCACTCATGTTCACCATCTGAAGGTCCCTGTCACTCCATGTTCATCATCTGAAGGTCCCTGTCACTCCATGTTCACCATCTGAAGGTCCCTGTCACCTGTCATCCATGTTCACCATCTAAAGGTCCCTGTCACTCCATGTTCATCATCTGAAGGTCACTCCATGTTCATCATCTGAAGGTCCCTGTCACTCCATGTTCACCATCTGAAGGTCCCTGTCACTCCATGTTCATCATCTGAAGGTCCCTGTCACTCCATGTTCATCATCTGAAGGTCCCTGTCACTCCATGTTCATCATCTGAAGGTCCCTGTCACTCCATGTTCATCATCTGAAGGTCCCTCACTCCATGTTCATCATCTGAAGGTCCCTGTCACTCCATGTTCATCATCTGAAGGTCCCTGTCACTCCATGTTCACCATCTAAAGGTCCCTGTCACTCCATGTTCACCATCTGAAGGTCCCTGTCTCCTCCATCTAAAGGTCCCTGTCACCATCTGAAGGTCCCTGTCACTCCATCTGAAGGTCCCTGTCACTCCATGTTCATCATCTGAAGGTCCCTGTCCATGTTCACCCTGAAGGTCCCTGTCACTCCATGTTCACCATCTGAAGGTCCCTGTCACTCCATGTTCATCATCTGAAGGTCCCTGTCACTCCATGTTCACTATCTAAAGGTCCTTGTCCGTTCATCATCTGAAGGTCCCTGTCACTCCATGTTCACTATCTAAAGGTCCTTGTCCGTTCATCATCTAAAGGTCCCTGTCACTCCATGTTCACCATCTAAAGGTCCCTGTCACTCCATGTTCATCATCTAAAGGTCCCTAGGCCCTGTCACTCCATGTTCACCATCTAAAGGTCCTTGTCCGTTCACCATCTGAAGGTCTCTGTCACTCCATGTTCACCATCTAAAGGTCCATGTCCGTTCATCATCTGAAGGTCCCTGTCACTCCATGTTCACCATCTAAAGGTCCTTGTCCGTTCATCATCTGAAGGTCCCTGTCACTCCATGTTCACCATCTGAAGGTCCCTGTCATCCATGTTCGTCATCTGAAGGTCCCTGTCACTCCATGTTCACCATCTGAAGGTCCCTGTCACTTCCATGTTCACCATCTGAAGGTCCCTGTCACTCCATGTTCACCATCTGAAGGTCCCTGTCACCATCCATGTTCACCATCTGAAGGTCCCTGTCACTCCATGTTCATCATCTGAAGGTCCCTGTCACTCCATGTTCATCATCTGAAGGTCCCTGTCACTCCATGTTCATCATCTGAACATCTGTCTGTTGCCTGCTGCCGGTTCATTGTTGGGCGTCTCAACGGACAGGACACAGAACATGAGATAAGTAAAAACAACAAATTTCTATTGAACTCAAACAGGTTTCCCTGTCCCTGAATCTGAACATACTGGGGACTTAATCGATATCTTGTCGACTGCACTTATGGACGATGTCATCTGTGACTGTGTAAGTCAAGCCAATGATGTGGACTTAGGAGCTAAAACATGTCTCTGTTCTGTCCAAGAAGTTATCCCAAAGACTGGCATTGAAGAAGCCTTGATATTTCCCTTTCGTCTTTGGCGGCGATTTTACATCATCATAGATTAAATGGTTATGCCTGGTATGACAATGTGTGTGATAGATAGATAGATATAGATAGATAGATAGATAGATAGATAGATAGATATAGATAGATAGATAGATAGATAGATAGATAGATAGATAGATATAGATAGATAGACTTTTTTTTCTCCTTAAATCATTGAATTTACGGTTCTACTTATATATAATTTATCGTAAGGACCATAGAGTTAACGAAATCAGCCTTAATATTCTGTTACAGCTCTATGTTCCCGCTCGAACCATTTTGAGTTTCAACCTCAGTTGTCTTCTTCTAAATCAAGCCAGAACATTCAAGCGCCGATTCATTTCATTAAGACTCTTTTTATCTGGCAGAGAGAGAGAGAGAGAGAGAGAGAGAGAGAGAGAGAGAGGCAGAGAGAG
>JADBJO010009303.1:45000-55000 GCA_016801955.1 Conus betulinus
CCACTTCAGAGGCTGAATTTATTTCACAAGTGAAAGGATCAGCTCTTAGATCACGCTGACCTACTTTAAGCTGTGGCCTGCGCAGACCAGACTAACGTTTGCTCGTGGGTTCGTTTCTTGATACGTGTGTTTGCTTCTTTGTTTGTTTGCTTCTTTTTTTTTCTCGGTGGTGATTTTTTTTTTTTTAACTTTAGTTGCAGAAGAGCTGCAGGATTGCCCAAGTTGAGTGTGTGTAGAGTTGGTGTGTGTGTGTGTGTGTGTGTGTGTGTGTGTGTGTGTGTGTGTGTGTGAGAGAGAGAGAGAGAGAGAGAGAGAGAGAGAGAGAGAGAGTGTGTGTGTGTGTGTGTGTGTGTGTGTGTGTGTGTGTGTGTGTGTGTGTGTGTGTGTGTGAGAGAGAGAGAGAGAGAGAGAGAGAGAGAGAGAGAGAGAGAGAGAGAGAGAGAGAGAGAGTGTGTGTGTGTGTGTGTGTGTGTGTGTGCACAAGATATGCTGCAAAAAAGTCGCTCAGTATTCGTAAGCCTGAGGAGAAATGGTGGTCTTTGAGTTGCTCTGCACGTCTGTGTCGTCGGAAACTGTCAACACCGACCCTGTAGTGGGGGTGGGGTGGGAGGGAGGGAGGAGGTGGGGGACACACTGCAAAATATTGGCCTTCTGCCCAGACCCCTCCTTTTCCCCCTCACTGGAGCAACCTCATGATATCGTAGGCGGCAGGGTGTCTGTCTGTCTGTCTGTCTGTCTGTCAGTCAGTCTGTCTGTCTGTCAACATCTGTCGACACGACGCGGCTTGTGAGCCGGATGTATACGTTGAGAGGAAGTATAGTAGCGACGCAGTGGTGATTGTTGCTTTGGAGTGGTGGACAACCCTGGTGATTTCTTTTCTTTCTTTTTTGTGTGTGTGTGTGAGCCTGGTGGGTGATTGACTGACTGACTAACTGATGGTGCAGGGAGTCTTGTGGCCAGCTTGTTGGCGCTGTCTGCTGTCTGCTGCCGCTGCTCTGCTCTCTTTGTTGGAGGTTGGGAAGGATTCGGTTCCTCTGGGGATTAATCAGGTGAGATGTTTGGTCAAGGTATCAATGCTCATGCACAGATGTGCACGCGCTCATGCATCCACGCACACACGTTCGCATGCATGCATGCACTTACGCGCGTGCGAGCGCACACACACACACACGCACGCACACACACACACACACACACACACACACACACACACACACACACACACACACACACATACACACACACGCGCGCGCGCGCGGCATTTGCGTGCTTGCACATACATGGACAACGCATACGGACACATCTGCATAACACGCACGCAGACACATAAAACATTCACCCACACACACACCCACACCCACCCCCACACCCACATACTGGAAGAGAGAGAGAGAGAGAGAGAGAGAGAGAGAGAGAGAGAGAGCACAGAGACACACAGACACACACACACACACACACATTCACATACACACACATTCACACAAACACACACACACACACACACACACACACACACACACACACACACACACACACACACACACACACACAGAGCATACTTAGTGTTGGAGTGGAACTGAAATGTACGCGGCAATAGAAACAGCTCAGGACATAAAGTAAACTTTAGGAAAATAGGAAAGGCGGAAGAACATGCCGACACACTCAACAAAACATGTCAAAAATAGTATCGGACAAACACACACAGTGACACACCCTCCACCTTCATTTCTTTCCACCTACATACATTATCATCATCATCCTTTATTTCACTATCATAATTATTCCTATTATCAGGTTATCAGTCTACTTCATTACAGTCATTAGAAGTGGTAGAAGTAGTAGTTGTAATAGTAGTTAGTAGCGGTTGGAATAGTAGAGGTTGGTGGTGGTAGATTCTTGTTATTGTTGTCGTTGCTGCTGCTGCTGCTGCTGCTGCTATTGTCGTTGCCATTGTTGTTGTTGTTTGTCGCTGTTGTTGTTGTTGTTATGGTTATTAGTGTTCACTGGTCATGCTTGATGGGGAAGGTCACGCCCTTTTGTATTTTCTAAATGGGTATGCATTTGTATATTCCTCAGATTCTATGATTCTGTCTGTCCGATCTTCACGATCATCATAGTGATCCCTTTTCTTCTTGGTTTCATCATTACTTGGTCATCATTGTCATAGGTAGTATTATAACTAATTATATAATTCTTAGATTTCATTTTACTATCTTCCTTAATTTTTACTTCTTCTTCATAGACATTTTTTGTATTCTGAACGGACGCGCGCGCGCGCGCGCGCGCGCGCGCGCGCGTGTGTATGTGTGTGTGTGTGTGATACCCGAACGCTGACTCTGATCACGAAATCAAACGGTATCGTCAGGGTATAGTACAGGATAAAAAGCCCCGTGTACCAGAGGAACGGGAGGGTACTACCAAAACGCATGACCGTATTACGGTTATTAGCTCCCGTTCTCATGTATTCCACCCACTGCACCGCCTTCTCTTCCCTGCTTTGTGCGCGCGCGCGCGCGCGCACAAGCGTGTATGTGTGTGTGTGTGTGTGTGTGTGCGTGTGTGTGTGTGTGTGTGTGTGTGTGTGTGAGAGAGAGAGAGAGAGAGAGAGAGAGAGAGAGAGAGTTCTTGTTTTTTCCTTCTTTCTTTTTGGGTTTCCTCCCTCTCCGTTCTTCCCCCGATCAAGCCTTCCAGTGTCAGTTGCCATATAATAGGCCTGCACACAGCCGCTGGGTCATAACAGGCTCATTGTGCACGCTGACACGCTTCAACCTGTCAACAGCACATACTTCCTAGCGACCCAGCTTTCACACGGTCATATAAACCGCGCCACCACTGCAACCCAATGTGAACATATATAGTGCATTGGGCGAGTAAGTAAGCGCTAGTGATTTATTATACCAACGCGAAGTCGAAAGACGTTGTGCTCTGAGAATAGTTTTGGACATCATTTTGACAAATATTTCGACAATCGAGTAGCGAAAACAACCCATAACCAATTTGCATGGCGCAAAGTTTTCGGTGGTTTATGAAACCTTTTTTTTTTTTTTTTCCGAACGGGAAGTTCAAATGAGAACATGAGGAGTACGCTTTATTTCCTTTTTTTCTAAATCTGAAAACTCTCTCTCTCTCTCTCTCTCTCTCTCTCTCTCTCTCTCTCTCTCTCTCTCTCTCTCTCTCTCTCTCATTCAACTGCACGTGGATTTTCTCTCAATGCCGTCTGTTCATGTCTTGTAATTCCCCAATCCTTAAACCTACACCTACCAGAGATACAACAACAACAACAACAACAACAACAACTACAAAACCATGGTAACAACAGACAACATGGGAAGCAGAGACCCGGGTAAATCATTCGATGTCAAGCACAGACTGTTGAGAAACAAGCTACTCGACAATTGTTCCTTTCCCTTTCTTCGTCTTGATCCTTAGCTTTTTTTAAATGCTTTTTTTTCCTTTCAGTAAAGTGATAGACCGATAAATTTGGCTATTTCGAGATTTAGAAGGTATTCTTGTATATAGGCACGTCACATTTTAAGTGAACAAAGGTATTGTCCACCACTGCATTTCTCTCTCTCTCTCTCTCTCTCTCTCTCTCTCTCTCTCTCTCTCTCTCTTCATTCACTCCCAAGTCCACCCATTCCCTGTCCGCCCTACCCCCACTCTCTCTCTCTCTCTCTCTCTCTCTCTCTCTCTCTGTGCGTATGTGTGTGTGTGGGGGGGGGGGGGGGGGGGGCACGGGGGTGTGGTGTGTGGTGTGTGTGTGTGTGTGTGTGTGTGTCTTGATGCGCGTGTAAATGTGTGTCAACACATATACAGATGTGCATGCGAAAAAAAAAATGTGTGTGTGTGTGTGTGTGTGTGTGTGTGTGTGTGTGTGTGAGTGAGTGAGAGAGAGAGAGAGAGAGAGAGAGAGAGAGAGAGAGAGAGAGAGAGAGAGAGAGAGATTACGATCATAATGGACAACAGTTCCCTAAAATAAGAGGAAATGTTGACTGATTTCCCGGTAAACCAGATGTTCGGGCTTCCATAATGATTTTCTGGCTTTCACACAACTGTCTGCACAGCATCACAGGCAATTGGGACCTTTTCGTAAGTAAAAATCAACACGCATACTATACTGTCTTGTGAACGATGTGAAATGTCTGATAAACTTTCAAAACTCTTAAGGTAGGCTACCTGTCGAATATTCGGTTGCAAAGCACTCCGTGCAGTTCTATTGTTCGGCTGACACAGCTTGGCTGAAAATCTCCTATTTACATAATGTTTTGAAATCCTTCTGCTTTGTGAAAGAACCACTTTCGTTGCTTGTGAACTGAAGCCACTCACGAGGCCTGCGCCTCTGTCTGTCTGTCTGTCTGTCTCTCTCTCTCTTACACTGCAGCCATCTCTTTAGCACATCTGATGTCTCTTCAGAGTAAGATCGACGGATTTGTATTGGTGAAACCTGAGAGTTAGATTACCTTCCCTCCTTCTCCTTGAGCCTCACACTCGTCCACGATCCAGGCACGAGAACCTTACCGCCGAGCAAAATTTACCCCGGATGAAAGCCTTGTCACGCGAGAATGCTCTTGTCACGAAAAATTTTGCTCCCCTCACGGTAAAGTTGGTCCGCAGAGTTTAAGTCTGGAGTTAGAGTCTCTCTCTCTCTCTCTCTCTCTCTCTCTCTGTGTGTGTGTGTGTGTGTGTGTGTGTGTGTGTGTGTGTGTGTGCGTGTGTGTGTAAAGGCTATATATGCCCAGTGGAAATGTGCATACCTGTCTTTCTAGTTGGGCAAGAATCTGTAGCGATGGGCATTTTTCAGCCAGCACAATTTGAATAATGGAGAGTGTGAGGAAGAGGGTCCAGTGACGATATAGAGAGTGCCCTCGTCAGCCTGGGATGTGTTCTCAGATCTTCTCTCCTAATCTAAAAGATGAGGGACAAGGTCGGAAAGCTAGCCCGTTTTGTTGTAAAGGCTGGTAGTTTCACTGCTCGCCTCTACCACAAGGAGCAGCCCAAGGTGACACAGAGAGTGGCCACAAGCGTGGTGATCCTGGCTGTGACACTTTCCCTGACCCCCGGGTGAGTAGACCTATCTCTGAAACAGAGGCATGTGCTCAGATTGAGCATACAGAAGATGTAAGGCTCATGGAGGAGAACCAGCAATGAGGAGACGAACATGTAGAAGCAAATTTGTTTGAGGATGGGGAAGATGTCTTTGAAGACTCTGTGGCAGATGTGGTTCCCCAAACTCAAATTGATAAAATTAACACGGGCAAAGATCCATGCACACCTTCACCGCGAAAAAAAATATCCGGCAATACAATGCACGTGGGGAGGACGAGCGTTCATTCTGCACCGGTGGCAAGCGACAGAGGTCAGGTGACGAGGATTCACCTAGCCAGCGGCGTGACGGGGCAAAGGCTAAAAATGCTGACCTGTTCGCAGCCCTTACCTTCTGACTGCTCCGTGTCGAATGGGGCACTTTAAAGGTTGGGGATGGTGGGTGAATCTTATCGAGTTTGCCGGTTGTCCGTGACGGAGACGACTTACGCGCGTTACACGGACTTTGTTTACGGGGTTTTCGTTTGGAGTTGATAACGGCTTGGATTACGGACTTTCCTTATGGCTTGTGATTCCGGATTGACCGGGTTTTTTTTCCATTACATTCACGGGGTCTGCGCTCGTGTTGGAAAAGAAAATCAATACTTAAACACTTGAAAGACAAAAAGTACATGTGATTTGCTTGCAAGAAACGCATATCACTGATGATGTTTATGGGCAATGGAAAAAAGAATGGGGCAAGGGTGAATTATTATATGATAGTCATACATCACATAGTTGTGTTCAAGTTGTGTTATTTCGGCACAATGTGGTTGATAATTACAAGATAGTGTTCAATTCAAGACGGCATACGGCCATTTCTATTTCAAAAATAGAAATTCAGCATTAAAAAGTAGAAAGAAAACTTGTGGAGAGCGTGGCAGCAGAGTCCTCAGAAGAGATCCCCCTTCAAGCAAGTGTTTCGGCCCTTAACTCCTGACACTCCAGGGGGGTTAGGCCACACCCGGTTCATGACTCCGGATGTCCCTCTGCTGCTTTTTTTTTTTTTTTTTTTCCCCATCTCGGGACGAGCCATGGCTGGGATTCGAACCCATGCCCCTCTCTGGACATGCTCATTTTCCACTTAATGACTCGCGCACTAACCACTGAGCCACAGGGACACCTGATATTTGTAGGAAATTAAGCCAGTTCACTTTTGTTCCTCCTTGACCAGATCAGCTTGAACACCTCTCTGCTGCTTCTGCCATTGCTTTCAGGGCTCTGTTTTTTTCCCTCCCTGCAACTGAGAGCTGTTTCATGAGGCTGTATGCAGACGTTCCTACAAACCCCCTAGCTCCAATTTCTGCAGTGAGGACTTTGACCTGATAGCCTTCTCTCCTCAGGCTGTTTGCCAGATCAGCATACTTTTCAGTCTTGTAGATTTGAGCTGCCTCCATTCTGTTCTCATATGGCACCGTGAGCTCGATCATGATCAGCTGCTTGGTTGACTGAGAGTGGACTACTATGTCTGGTCTCATGCCACTCTTGCTGATGATCTCTGGGTGACTCTTCCATTCTGGGAGGTCTGCAGTGCACTCCCAGTCATCTGCCCCGTCCAGCAGACTCTGCCTGCATGTTCCGAGTGGCACTGTTGTTCTTGGCCATGATTCGCTGCCTCCTCCTGCCGTGAAGAATGTTGCGGGTGCTTTTGGAGTCCTGATTTTCCTTTTTTTGTGGTGTTGGTACTAGCCCAGACTACTTGTACAATCTCTTTGAGCACTTGGTTGTGCCTCCATGTGTACCTTCCTTGAGCCAGGGCTACTTTACATGAGCTAGGACATGCTCCACTGTTTGTTTTTCATGGCAGAGGGGGGGCATGAAGGATCGTCTGTTTTTCCCCACTTCACCAGGTTTGCATTTGAGGGCAGAAGGTCATATGCAGATCTGAGAATGAAGCTGATCCTGAGAGGGGCCATGTGCCAAATGTCATTCCAAGTGAGACTTCTTTGGAGTGCATTCTCCCACGTTGTCCATTGCCCTTGCTGGCTCTGCTGGACTGCTTTTTTGGAGTCTTTTTTGGTCTTCTTCTTTTCTCATCTCCTGAATCATCATGTCTCTTTTGGCTTTTCCTTTGGCCTTTGACCACCATTCAGTTTTGGTCACCCCCAGTCCTTGTCTGTTGGTCTGTGTGTGTCCTGTTATTTCTCTGATCTTGAGACTTTCTTTTGCAGAATCCATCGCCTCTTGAACTTTCCATTTTCTGCCTGTCTTCAGCTGGGGCTTGATTGCTTCTACCACCTTGTCTCCTGAGTCCTCCAGCATGCTTTGAAGTCTGATCTTCCCTGCTTTGTATTCCTCCAGGATGGATTTCAGTGGTAGTTTCAGCTTTGCTTGGCGACAGTACAGCGCTATGTCAGTCAGACAGGGTGGGGACACCAGCCATTTCCTTGTGAACTTGTTGATTTTGGATTCCATTGCCTCCACTATGCTGGTGCAGATGTCGTATATCATCAGAGGCATAGGAGCTTTGGTATCAGCATGAACTGCAGACACCAGACCTTGTATTTGCCAGGGAGCCCACACTGGTCAATGGTCTCCAAGCCTTCTTCCGACATCTGTGTTGGTTTCTTTTGCTCTTTGTGTGTCTTTCAGCGTATCATCATACCATCTTCCAAGGCTCTTGACTGGCTCTTCTGAAACTGTTGGAATGGCCTGGTTGGCAACACTGAAGACCACAGATTCGGCCACTTTTCCTTTCCTCAGTGAGAGACTCCGTGATTTCTTTGGCTTGAACTTCATTCTGGATGAGGCAACTATGTCATCCAGCCTCTCCAGCACATGACGTGTCTCGTCTTCTCTGGATGAAATCACTGTAGTGTCATCCATGAAGGCCTTGAGAGGGAGCATCTTGTATCCATCGCCAAGGTCTGTTTGTCTTGCGTTGCTTGTGCTGCTTTCAAGATGACTTCCATTGCCAACGCGAACAGTATTGGGGAAATGGAAAACATAGACTGCAATATTCATTATCCCTTTCACAGATCACAGAGGTTGCTCCATCAAACGGAAGTAGCTTTGAGAGGGGACCTTGGCTGTGGAAGTTCAATAAATATGAATGATGAATAGTTTGATAGATGATCGTATATCACATATGGACGAAAACATCGATTTTTAAATGGAATGGGAAATCCTAAAACTGAAGATTAAGAGTTTTTTACAATAATTTATGCTAAGGCAAGAGCATCAACAGAAGAAATAAGTTAGTAGAATTACAAGGTAAGTTAAATGGCATAGTCATTGATATTGCAAAAAAAACTCTTATAATATTCATTATCAAAACAGCGAAAGCACTTAATGCAAGACTTGGAAACCTATAGAGCACGTGCAGCACAGGTAAGATCTAGAATGAAATGGATTGAAGAGGGGGAAAAACCAAAATATTTTCTAAATTTGGAAAAATCAAGTGCAAATTCAAAGATAATAGAAGAACTTTTTGACGGAAATGGCAGATTTAGTTATACAACAGTCAGAAATAATGAAAATGCAGCGAGACGTTTGTACAGGAAAAAGGTAAGAGCAGAAACATGGAACAAATGGTGGATAACTTTTTGTCTGATACTTCAGTGCCACAGCTTTCTGACCTTCAGAAGGATAATTGCGAATGCAACTTCACAGAAGATGAACTGCTAACAGCTCTTAAAGCCCTCAAAAATGGTTCTTCACCGGGAAGTGATGGCTTACAATAGAATTTTTCAAAGTATTTTGGTGTCATATAAAAAAGTTTGTTAACACATCATCACTTAACTCTGCATTTGAAAAAGGGACACTTTCTCATTTTCAGAGTTCAAGCAGTCATCACATTAACTCACAAAGGCAAAGATCTACCTAAAAGTTAAAAAAAAAAAAAAACCTGGAGAACAATTTCGTTAACGAATAGCGATTATAAGCTTTTGTCTAAATGTTTGGCAAATCGTTTATGTCAAGTAATCAGAGATTTAGTAAGTGAATATCAGGTTGGGTTTATCAAGGGACGTCGAGTAGCTACGCTACTGAGACCAATTAATGATGTTATTGATCATCTAAATGTCGAAAATATTCATGGTTTGCTTTTAAGTGTTGATTACACACAAGCTTTTGATAGTATATCTAAAGACTTCATGTTAACAGCTTTCAAAAAGTGTGGGTTTGGGGAAGAAATCTTTAGATGGTTTCAAGTATCAATCGCTGATACTCGTAGTTGTGTTATGTATGGTGGCTGGACATAAGAGTATTTTGCAATTGAAACAGGAATCCGACAAGGATGTCCTTTTTCTTCCTTAGTATTTGTGTTGGCTATAGAATTGTTAGCAATAAAGAAAAAACTGTAGAAACATTAGAGGAATTTATTTAGGGGGTTCAAGAGATACGGTTGTTAATGTAATCAAAATTGCGCTTTATGCAGATGAGATTATCTCTTATTTTTGACAGATCAGCATGACATAATGCAAGCGTTAGATATACTCAATGATTTTTCTTTGTTTTCTGGTTTGGTTACAAATAAAATAAATCAGCAGCTATGTGGCTAGGCAGTGAAAAATAGTACAGACTCTCTTTTTTTGGCTTTATATGGAAAAATAAAGTAAAGATTCCGGGCATTTACTATGAGAATGATAAACCTGTATCTTTAGTTGAGGACAATTGGTTGCAAAGAATAGAAACTATTCAGAGAATTATTCACTCCTGGGAAAAATGGAGATCTTGGGGTAATGGGTAAAGACATATTATTAAAACATTTTTAATTCCACAATTGGTCTATGTTATGCAGACATTTGTTATTCCTGACAAGATTTTACCAGGCATAAATCGCATGCTTTTTGATTTTCTCTGGCGTAAAAAAATCACTGAAATCGAAAGGCATTCGAAAAAGTTAAAAGAAGCGTAATGTGCAGTGAATATGAAAAAGGAGGATTAAAAATGATAGACCTGAGACAGATGTAATCTG
>JADBJO010009303.1:65000-67500 GCA_016801955.1 Conus betulinus
TACACGTTCTTTAAAGATAAAGATATGATTTTTGCATGTGAAACAAAAACTACAAGGAACCGAGTTATTTGCTGGCGAAGATTTTTCTTTGGGAGATCAGAAGAAAGCTCGTCCCACACCTGAAGTCCGCCAGGTCACAGGGCATGAAAGTTATGATCATGTGGTAGCCAACAGCCAAAGGCTCGGTCTGGATGACAGTGACAATCTGATAGAAATGGAATAGGATTCAGGCCGGCCCAATCAGTGGAAATTGTCCGGTTGTCAGCACGGGAGGGAGGCGCAACGTAAGTCATCACTGCACAGAGTTGCCTGCTCCAAATTTACGTGGGGTGACTTTAACTGGGGCAGTAACCGATGCTGACGGTAATCGGTGTGGACAAAAACGTGTCAGCACACACCGACACACAGTCAGCCGGTGCGTTAAATGTGGACTCTGTTTGACCGTAATGTTTTTGAGTGATGCCTCTTCGATCGCACACAGTGATGTCACGTTATCCGACGTGAAACTTGATAAGCTCGAAGCTCTGCGAAGTGATTTAAAGAGAAAGAACGCTTTAGAGAGAAATTGTGTGATCGTGAGCGATGAGTGTGGTGGTGAGAGTATGCATGCTGACGGGGTTGAATGTGGCAGTGAAGATGCAAAAAATAATGGCAATGACTATGTATTTTGGAATGAGATTATTAATGGTGATGACCATGTGAATGAGAAAAGTGATAGTAGTTATGTGATGATGAATGAAAATTCCGCTGTGGCTGACTGTCTGATTACCATTGTGTCAAACAGCAATAGAGACCCTGCGTCATCGTCTATTTCTACGACCAAACCTAATGTAATGACTGCGACTGACCCTAAGACTAAAACTGATTCTACGACTACGATTGAACAAAACATGGTGGTGATTAAATGGCTAGATGTTTGAACAAAACGAAAGGTACGACTGACTGCATGGACTGAGCACACCTGTCGTTCATATCGAGGGTAAACCATCATGACGCTGAAAATGTGTCATCGTGTGCAAGATGACAGTTGTTCGTCTAATGTAATAAAGGAGTTCAGCCATGTTAGTAAAAAATACATGTGATATAAAAAGTATGAACAAATTTGTAAATAGTGTATCGTTTCTTCGTTGGAATATATGTGGATTATTTCAAAAATTGGAAAATTGAGATTTTAACCAGTTTATTTATTCCTTTGACTTTGTTTGTTTGGTGGAAACGTTTGCTGAGTCGTTTCAGTCAAACTTTTTCAAGTCTGTGAATTATTTTTGTTAAACCAGCTGTAAAATTTACATGACAGGGACGGGCCTCGGGAGGATTAGTTTGTATGGTACGTAAAAGTCTTTTCCCGTATGTACACCAGGTGGATTGTGACAGTCTGTATACAATGTTATTTAGATTTGATAAAGAATTATTTTGCTCTGATAAGCCTGTCTTACTTGTGTGTACATATGTCCCTCCAGAAAATGCACCTTTCTACACACTGAATGGCTTTGACAATGGCATTGAAACGTTGGAAGAATGTATTGTAAACAAGTTGTTGTCCTTCGATGATGTTGAGCTACTCTAAATGCAAGAACTCCAAATGTTTTCCAGTGTTGTAGATGATCATGATCTTTATACTCATTTTAAGCAAATACGATAGATGTTCTCAAGATAAGATATTAAATGTATATGGGGAAAAGCTTCTTAGCATGTGCACTTGCTAGGATTGACAATTATGAATGGGGTATGTAATGGCGATCTTGAAGGTCATTTCACACTCAATTTCGGATTTTGGAGTAGTGTGAATAATTATTTTCTAGTGTCTACAGATTTTTTTTTTGAACTAATGTGTAAAAAGATGACTCTAAATGTGATGGAAAGATTTGATTCTGATCATTTACTCCTGGTAATGTACAGTCACATACCAGTTTTGCCCCTAATGTAAATGGTAATCAGTTTACATATTGGTGGAATCAAGACTATAGTCAACAATTTTCTTTATGCATGAATTCGTTAAATGTTCTAGAAAAGTTCAATGCCGCTGAAAATCTTATTTCTGTGTGCATGTTAACGAAGCTCTGAACTTGTTTAATATAACTATTAAAGACCAAGCTCTCAAACTATGTCTACAAATAAGAAATTTAAACCGAATTGTTTGGATCTAGAATGCAGGGTAGTAAAACGTCAACTACGTAGATAATTCAGAATTTTATCTGAAAACAATGGACAAAGATGACAGAATATTGTTCTGTAAAGCGAGAAGGGAATATAAACATTTAAATGAAAGGAAACAGAAAGAACATAATGATCTCCTATTGAACGATCTTCTGTTTTCGGGTAATAATCAGCAGTTATTTTGGAAAACTATACACAAGATTTCCAAAAAGAAACTACAACCTGCAAATGATATTCCGATGCAGGACTGGTTCTTGCATTTAATCTTTGGATGAGGACGATGATGAGTCCACTGAGACTGACAATACAATAAGTAATGAAGAAACTACTTTTGACAGACCAG
>JADBJO010009303.1:75000-80000 GCA_016801955.1 Conus betulinus
TACTACTGCTGCTTCAGTTACTTTTACTACACTACTACTACTACTACTACTACTACCCCCCCCCCCCCACAACCACCACCACCAGGACCACCACAACCATTTTTCCCCCCTCCTCCTCCACCTCAGGTCTGGGTCTGGGACTGATCTACTCCGCGGCCATCGTGCAGGTCAACCTGTGCTTCGCTCGGTACCGGCCCCTGGCACGGGCGTGGTGCTGGCCGGGGCGGGGTGGGCATCATGACGGTGCCAGCGCTGTGCCGCTGGCTGCTGGCCCTCCACTCCTGCTGGCACACGCTGCTGCTGCTGGCCTGTCTGGCCGCTCAGCTGGTGCCGGCCGGGGCGCTGCTCTTCCCTCAGCCAGCGGGGAGGTCGAAGACGTCGTCGTCGTCATCTTCTTCTTCTTCTCGCCCGGCAGCAAGGGTTCTTCCTGTTGCTTCTTCTGCTCCTTCTGGTTCGTCGTCTTTCTGCTTCGACCTCTTCGCTCCAGGAGGCCAGTTGTCGAATGAGACGGTTCTCCAGGTGCGTGTGTTTGCTGTTCTGCGAGAAAAAAAGAACAAAACAAAGCTACCCCCCAAAAAAAATAAATAAATAAATTAAAAAAAAAAAAACGTAAGGAGAGAAGAGGGAGGGATTGGGTAAAAAGTCTTCACGTGAGACTCAAGACCAAAAGCTCAAGACTCGAATATTTGAATATTTTAACAAAGAGAGATCACCGAGACTCTTGTAATCAGCAAGTTGGTTAACACCAGCATCTGACTATCCTCCCTTTACACCGGCATCTGACTATCCTCCCTATACATCAGCATCTGCCTGTCCTCCTTTAACACCGGCATCTGCCTGTCCTCCCTTTACACTGGCATCTGCCTGTCCTCCCTTTACACCGGCATCAGCCTGTCCTCCCTTTACACCGGCATCTGCCTGTCCTCCCTTTACACCGGCATCTGTCCGTCCTCCCTTTACAAACTCTCCCTGTGTTTTTCCTTCGGAAAGTTGAAAACTGGGAGTTCCACTACAGACACGAAAATGACCTCTATGGCATCTAGCTATGTATGTATGTATGTATGTATGTATGTATGTATGTATGTATGTATCTGTCTATCTATCTGTCTGTCTATATCTGTTTATATATGTGTGTATGTGTGTGTGTGAATGTATGTATGTATGTATGTATGTATGTATGCAAGCATGTTTGTATGTATGTATGTATGTATGTATGTATGTATGTATGCATGTATGCATGTATGTATGTATGCATGTATGTATGTATGTATGTATGTATGTATGTATGTATGTATGTATGTATGTATGTATGCATGCATGTATGCATGTATGTATACATGCATGTATGTATGTATGCATGCACGTATGTATGCATGCATGCATGTATGTATGTATGTATGTATGTATGTATGTATGTATGTATGTTGTATGCAAGCATGTATGTATGTAAGCATGTATGTATGTATGTAAGCATGTATGTAAGCATGTATGTATGTATGTATGTATGTATGCAAGCATGTGTGTATGTATGTATGTATGTATGTATGTATGCATGCATGCATGCATGCATGTATGTATGCATGCATGTATGCATGTATGCATGCATGCATGTATGTATGTATGTATGTATGTATGTATGTATGTATGTATGTATGCATGCATGCATGCATGCGTGCGTATATATGTATGTATGTATGTATGTATGTATGTATGTATGTATGTATGTATGTATGTATGTATGTGTATGTGTGTATGTATGTGTGCATACGAATGTAACAATGTATATATAAATATAATTATCAGTCCATTTTTTTCATCAGTCTGGCTCTCTCTCATTTCCTCTTCCCTTCCTTCCCTCTATCCCTCTCCCTCACTCTAAGTGTGTGTGTGTGTGTGTGTGTGTGTGTGTGTGTGTGTGTGTGTGTGTGTGTGTGTGTGTGTGTGTGTGTGTGTGTGTGTGTGTGTGTGTGTGTGTGTGTGTGTGTGTGTGTGTGCGTGCGTGCGTGCGTGTGTGTGTGTGTGTGTGTGTGTGTGTGTGTGTGTGTGATACCTTTTGATCACACCATTGTTCTGTCTTTATGTCTCTAGAATTTGTGTCGTTAGATGGCTAGGCAACTGTCTATGTATTCGTTCGGTTTGTTACTTGTCTTCTCCTTTATAACTTTGGTTCAGTGTTTACTATAAGACGTGCCCTCCTTTATGTTTCAGAGTGAAGAAAGGAACATTCCAGGGTGAAGCAGACGCACCCTGTGAAGACTCACCGATGATGGCGGACTCTGCCCTCCATGAAGCCTCCACTGCCAAAGAGATTGACCCCATGGAGCCAGTGACCTCGTCCAGAACGTCCGTCAACAGATCCTCCAATGTTGAGGAGAGTGACCCAATGGCTTCGACGATCCTTCCCAATTCCTCTTTTTCCAAAGCCTCCACAGCCAAAGAGAATAACAATGCACGTTCGGAAACGCCTTCCAGATCCGCATTGTGCGGATCGACCACAAATGAAGAGGTTAATCATTCGTCTTCTTCAGTAAATACCTCTAGAACCTCACTGTGCAAAGACTACACAACCGAAGAGATTGGTCAGATGTCTTCAGCGAGCTTTTCTGAAAAGCATGTCATTAGAGATTCCACAACTGGTGACACTGACCACATGTTTTTTAGCACGCTCTCCATGTCTGTTAACTACAGTTGATGCTGCAGATGATGAAGTTAGGAATGGGGCATGTACACACGCACACAGTCCTGAACCTGTTCCTGTATGTGGACACGATCTTTTCAGGGAGGAGACCCTGCTGTAGACACGAACACAAGCTCACGCAAGATGACAGCTTCAGAACAGAATGTTCATGGACATTCCACCGGTGCAACGCATCATTCAGACCTGCAGGGCGCACAACATCCCAGCGACACCAGGCGTTCTTCAGAGCTGCATTCTCAAGACACAGCACTTACTTTGGATGTGACTGCCGGGGACTCTACGAAAGACGTGGAATTTGTTTCAGGAGATAAAGCTAAAGACATGGGATCTCAATCAGAAGACGTTGGCAAGGCTGCCAAACAGAATTCAGGAGATGATGGCAAGGCTGCCAAACAGAATTCAGAAGATGATGGCAAGGCTGCCAAACAGAATTCAGGAGATGATGGCAAGGCTGCCAAACAGAATTCAGAAGATGATGGCAAGGCTGCCAAACAGAATTCAGAAGATGATGGCAAGGTTACAAAACAGAATTCAGATGTGTTATATTATGAAGGCAATGCCACAGATACAGAGGCAGCAGTGTTGATGATACCAAAACGAGAGTTAACGAGGGCAGAGCGCATGAAGGTGGATGTTGGCGTTTCAGTGAAGACCTTCGTGAACAACATGGTGTCTGTGGTGTCCTGCCCCTCCATTCTCCTGCTGTGTTTGCAGCTCGTCCTCTCCAGCGCCGGCATTGGCATCATCCTGGTGCACTACATCAACTTCTGTCTCTCCATGGGGGTCAACCTTTGATGACGTGTCGCTGGGATTTTCCGCCAACGGCTTTGCGTTGACCGTGGCGCGTTTCATGTTGGGCGTTCTGGCACAGGACCGCACATTGACCCTCTGTGTGTATATGTGGGCATGGCCTTGGTGACGTCATTGACTTTGATGCTGATGCCTATGGTTGCTGTTACGGCGTCTTTGCAAGTGAGTGAGAGAGAGAGAGAGAGAGAGAGAGAGAGAGAGAGAGAGAGAGAGAGAGAGAGAGAGAGAGAGAGGCGATGATAGTTACAGCACATCATGTGACTCGACATCATACCGAGAACATGGCTATGACATCGTACCATGACATTACGTCACACAACACTCCACCGTGTCATGCCACGTCATCGGACGCATACACTGTCCAAAAACAAAGCACATGAAAACACACCATACTATGAGAGCATACAACACACCACATCACTTCGATAAAACTACGTCACAGCTCACACAACAGCACACATCAATACCTTACGTCACACGATCCCATTTGGCAAAACGCCAGACTGCACTTCACACGTGAGAAAACACTCTTCTGGAGTACGCTATACAACGAGACACTGTATATTCCACAACACACTGCATGATACGACACATTACCACAGCATACCACATCACATAAAGACAGCACACTACGCATCTCATCTTATCACATCATACCATGTCATATCATGGCACAGTATACTCCAGTAAAAAAGATAAACACCATACTGCATCAGGACACACCCATACCTCGCCTCACCACCCCTTACACTGCATCACACACCGCAACACCAAGCATTACCCAAAACAAAATGAAAGACCACACAATTCTCTGAAAGAATCAGACATCACAACACACCACCCCACATCACACCACAACACACCTTTTAAGATTCTCTGAGAGAAATGAACACACAACACACCACACCACACCACACACACCACCACCCACACCACACACACCTTTTTAGATTTCTCCAGAAGAATTATACACAACAGCACACCACGTCACAGCACGGCACAGCACAGCACAGCACAGCACAGCACAGCACAGCACAGCACAGCACGCCACAGCACGCCACAGCACAGCACAGCACAGCACAGAACGTCACAGCACACAGCACAGCACAGCACAGCACAGCACAGCACAGCACAGCACAGCACAGCACGTCACAGCACAGCACAGCACAGCACAGCACAGCACAGCACAGCGCAGCGCAGCACGCCACAGCACAGCACAGCACAGCAAAGCACAGCACAGCACAGCAAAGCACAACACGTCACAGCACAGCACAGCACGGCAGGCCACAGCAGCACAGCCACAGCACAGCACAGCACAACACAGCACAGCACAGCACAGCACAGCATGCCACAGCACAGCACAGCACAACACAGCACAGCAGCACAGCATGCCACAGCACAGCACAAACACAGCACAGCACAGCATGCCACAGCACAACACAGCACAGCACAGCATGCCACAGCAGCAAGCACACACAGCACAGCACGCCAC